>SJYC01008142.1:0-34332 GCA_006408675.1 Madoqua kirkii
TATAACATTATATAATTAATTATATAATTAATTATATATAATATATTATATATAATTTATATATATTATATATTATATATAATATTATGCTATATATAAAATATATAATATATATTATATTACATAATTATATATAATATAAAGCAATTCTACCATCTATAATATCCCTGACCAGTAATCTGAGTCAGGGACAGATTTCGTACTATTTTTTTTCTAGTTGGATAACTTCCACTGGAGGAACAGATGGTGCATAAATAATGAGTCGATTATCCCTTTGGGACGCTCTTCCAGGGAAGTCCAAGAAAGCTTCATTGAGGGCTCACAGTTATTTGAGGGCTATGTGGTCTACTAGTGGTATTTCCTTAAATACTTGAAGGTCTCTTATAATCACCTATAAGGTGCAAGTCCCCGTGTTTGGGGGAGGAAGTCAAGATAACGCTTGGTTTCCATGCAAGCGACAGTCCCAGGAAGCATATGGTGGCACTGGATAGACAGGGTGGCTTACTATTGGCAGCGCCCCTCCGGTCAGACCTCCACTGTTCCAAGGACACAGGTTGGCAGTATCAGCAACACGGCCTCTCCCCCAGCTGTTAAATCTTGGCCTTCTCAGGTTGCTTTGAATAACCAGGTCTGGCCTTTGTTTATGGAGAAACTGCCTGATCGCAGTCAGACTAAACGCTGCTGCTTGTCCGTGTCACCAGGCGGGTGGCATTTTTTCCACCCCAGGGAATGGCTGAACAATGGCTGTGGAATGGGGTTGGGGAAGACATCTAGAGGTGTGGACAGGGGTTTTGTGTGGGAGGTGCAGGAGTTGGCACACCACTTGCTATTTCAGATAGATGTTTTGGATAAGTTAAGGAAAATGGGGGTGAAACTTCAAACTGTGTTCAGAGCCACCTGGCAGGGGATGGCAGACCCAGCCAGCAGTGATTTAAATCACTGTGCTTCCAAGAGTTTAGCAGAACCACACTAAGATGCTTTCATTCTGAGAGAAGGCTCCAGGGACAATTCCAAAGGACAAAGGTCCCTAGGGTTCTTGCTCACCCACCCTGGATGACCTGCTGAGGTCTAAGGTGTTATTTGCAAAAGTAGTGGGTTGCTGATCTCCTTTTGTCATCACATGTTCTGTGTGTCCTATTCCAGTAGCTGTACCTTTGCCCCTCCCCAGTCGTTCCCTCCTCTTACCCAGACCTTTCATCTCTGAGTCAGGCACGAGAGGGAAGGCATTTTATAAACTTACATTGACTTGTTGATGTCCCCACTTTGGCCCATGAGCCACTGTAGAGTTGATGAGCAGTGTATTGAACCAAATGGCCACTATCCGTACACTCTCTATCACTGTTGTTTGACAGGCTGTGGAAACTTCTGCTTATCCTGGTCAAATATTAGTGTCAGTCATTACAAGGGGCGGACCTGAGACTAAGCAACCAGAAATGTAGGAAGAGAATACTATAGCAACCATGATCACATTTGGCGTCTTTGAGATAACATGCCTGCAACCACTTCTCAAGTTTTCCTCATTTACAGGCAATTACAATTCGATCCCTGGTGGCTCAGACAGTAAAGAATCTTCCTGCAGTGTAGGAGACCTAGGTTAGATCCCTGGGTCGGAAAGATCCCCCTGGAGGAGAGCATGGCAAACCACTCCAGTATTCTTGCCTGGAGAATCCCATGGACAGGGGAGCCTTGTGACAGTCCATGGGGTTGCAAAGAGTCAGGCGCAACTGAGTGACTAATACAGGCAATTAAGCAGAAGATCATTTATTGCTCAGCAGACCATAAAATCTAGCCTACACTGATTCCCAGAACTGTACAATTGGGTTTACTATCAATTTCCATGGACTTCTTGCAAATTCCATTAATCGACCTATGCGATGCTCATCCTTTGTTTTCCAAAAAACTCTGTCTTTGATATATCCCATCCTTGTCACCAACATTATCAAGAACTGGGAAGGGTTTGAGATTTTACCCAACAAGTTAGCCTGGCCTGTCATGATTTCATGGATGCTGGCAGTGGACACAAAACCTCTGGGTCAGAGACAGAGGATTTTCTTTTACATCTTATTCACCTATTGACAAATAGTTGATTTAAAATGCTGTGTTGGTTTCAGGTATACAACAAACTGATTCACTTATATATATGCATATATATAATCCTTACATATATATATGCACAGGTATGTGTATATATTTTCAGATTCTTTCTCTTAAAGGTTATTACAAAATATCAAGTATATTTCCCTATGCTATAGAATAGTTCTTTATCAGTTATCTATTTTATGTATTGTAATGTATATATATTAATCTGAATCTTCTAAAATTTATCCCTTACCCCGTCCTCCTTTGTTAACTATGTTTGTTTTTATGTCTGTGTATCTATTTGTTTTGTATGTAAGTTCACTTGTTTTTTTTAGAATTCCACATATAAGCAACATAATATATTTGTCTTTGTCTGACTGACTTCATTTAGTATGATAATCTCTAGGTCCATCCTTGTGGCTGCAAATGGCATCATTCATTCTTTTTTTATGCCTAAGTAATATTCCATGGAATATATGTACGACATGATCTCTGTCCATTCACCTGTCAATGGACATTAAGTTGTTTCCACGTCATGAAGAACTGCAGGAACATATATTGTTTGTCAAGAAATTGGGACTCTAAGAACATCCCGGGTCTAGTACTAGGGTTCCTCGCCTCAGGACTACTGACATTTTGGATCAGATGATTCTTTGTTGTGGGGTTGTCCTAAACATTGCAGGATGTTTAGCAGCATCTATGACTTTTGCCTGATTTCACTAGATACCAGCAGCATCTCATTCCCCACAGGCTGTGACAAACAAAAACATCTCCAGACATTGCCAAACGTCCCCTAGTTGAGAACCACTGGTCTAGTGTATCTTATTATTATTATTGGCTATGCTCTGCACCTTGTGGGGGCATCTTAGTTCCCTGACCAGGGATTGAACCCAGGCCCTCGTCAGTGAGAGCACAGAGTCCTAATCATTGGACCACCAGGGAATGCTTTAGCATATCCTATTCATTAACCTGAGCATTAAACTCTAAAAATTCCAGATGTATCAAATAATTTTAAATGCTTTACCTTCAGAGGAGGCTTGGTTCAACTAAATCTTTAATGTTGGTGATGAAAACAGATATGATGATGAACATATTTTACATAAATATTTTCCTGTCTTTCCCCATTATTTCCATCCTTATATGGATGAAAATAGAGTGAGCATTTTTAAGGCTTCTCATCTATACTGTCAAATGGCTGACCATAAAAACTGTACCAGTTTACAGAATCACTAGCAGTATAAGAGATTCTGTCTTATCATATTCTCACCAGCATTGCTATTATATATATATTCCTATCTTTGCTAATATAAGTTATTATTCACATTTACTTTATATATTATTTATTTTGATAAATATTTATATGTATGTTATCTTACTTATTGGAGAAGGCGATGGCACCCCACTGCAGTACTCTTGCCTGGCAAATCCCATGGACGGAGGAGCCTGGTAGGCTGCAGTCCATGGGGTCGCGAAGAGTCTATTTCTTTGAGCACTAGTAAGAGTGTGCATTTCCCCATATGTTTTATTTCAGCCGGTGGTATTTCCTTTTATCTCAGTTTTTTGTGATTTTTGCTCATTTCCCAGTTAGGATCTTATTATTGTTCTTACTAATTTGTCTGTGCACTTTACATAATATAAACTGGATACCATAAATTTTTACCAAAAAAAAAAAAAACCCAGTTCATAAAGCATTTGAGTTCATTAAAGGTATGAGCAGATGGCAATGGATTTACATTACAGCAATTAAAGTGATCTCAAATGGGCTTCTAAGCAGACCTAAATTCACCAGTTCTTTATCATGTCGCTTTCTTTCTTCTCTGCTCCCTATGCCTTATGCATTCTCTGCATGCCTTCACCTGCTCCTCCCGTTTCCCTTCCTTTCCAATCTCAGTTGGAAACTAGTTTAGACATGGCTTTTGTTTGTCTCCATGTACCCAAGCTCCACTTATCTTCAACTCTGCTAGTTTATCTAAATATTTTCCTAAACAAGGACACTTCCTTTTCTAAGAGGAATATCAGTGCCATCTTTCAATATATTACAGTTGTTGTTGTTGTTCAGTAGCTTAGTCATATCCGACTCTTTGCAACCCCATAGACTGCAGCATGCCAGGCTTCCCTGTCCTTCATCATCTCCCAGAGCTTGCTCAAACCCATGTTAATTGAGTTGGTGATTCCATACAACCATCTCGTCCTCTGTCATCCCCTTCTCCTCCCGACTTCAGTTCAATTCAGTTCAGTCGCTTGGTCGTGTCTGACTCTTTGTGACCCCATGGACTGCAGCTTGCCAGGCCTCCCTGTCCATCACCAACTCCCAGAGTTCACTCAGACTCATTTCCATTGAGTCGGTGATGCTATCCAACTACTCGTCCTCTGTTGTCCCCTTCTCCTCCCACCAACAGTCTTTCCCAGGATCAGGGTCTTTTATAATGAGTTAGTTCTTCACATCAGGTGGCCAAAGTATTGGAGCTTCAACTCCAGCATCAGTCCTTCCAATATTCAGGATTGATTTTCTTTAGGATTGAATGGTTTGATCTCCCTGCAGTCCAAGGAACTCTCAAGAGTCTTCTCCAACACCACAGTTCAAAAACATTAGTTCCTTGGTGCTCAGCCTTCTTCATGGTCCAACTCTCACATTCCTACATTACTACCGGAAAAACCATAGCTTTGACTATACAGATCTTTGTCGGCAAAGTAATGTCTCTGTTTTTTAATATGCTGTCTAGGTTGGTCACAGCTTTTCTTCCTAGGAGCAAGTGTCTTTTAATTTCATGGCTGCAGTCACTACCTGCAGTGATTTTGGAGTCCAAGAAAATAGACTCTGTCACTGTTTCCATTGTTTCCCCATCTATTTGCCATGAAGTGATGGGACCAGATGCCATGATCTTAGTTTTCTGAATGCTGAGTTTTAAGCCAGCTTTTTCACTCTCCTGTGAAAAATTATTTTGATTCCTATTTTGCGATTAACGTCAAATGCTTTCCCCACTTAGTTTCATTGAAACGTTTATCTTTTTCCCTTGAAAAAATTATGAGGAAAAAGATAAATCTTCTCTACGCATTTTTTTCAGTGCTTTAAGCTTAGAAGGTGCTTTAGGTATGTGGAAATGCAGGAAAACACGTGTCATGCCTGCTGTATGTGCTTAGATACCTATGATGCTCCTATGCACAGTAAGGAAAAGTAGGCAGCCCTACTCCTTATAAAACACATTCACTTCCTATCAGAAGCCATTAGAAAGCAAGCATGCCCTGCTTACTTTAAACATGTTTGCTAGATTTTAAAATGAGACATGCCAGGTTTGATGATAACTGGAGCTCATATTTATCGAACAATGCTTTATACTGCCTCTCAAGTATAACATAATGCTTAAAACACTGCAAAGTGTCCAGATGTCAGATATATATGCACCTGAGTTTGAAAACTAAGAAACAGGCATGAGAATTCTGCCTCAGGGCCACACACAAGCAAAAGAAACCTAAAGGTTTCAAACGCAGACCCTAATTTTCACTGCCCAAAACAGCTATCACTAGTCTCACTGGTGGGTATTTAAGTTTTAATTAATGAAAGTGAAATAAATTTTAAAACTCAGTTCTTCAGTCACAATAGCCACAGCTTAAGTGCTCAAGAGCCACTTCAGTCTAGTGGACACAATGTGGAAAGCACAGATTCACATTTTCACCACCAAACAAAGTTGTATTGGACAGACAGAGCTACCAGAACACGGCCTCTGGGCGCACGTTATGATGCCAGATAAGGCCCTTGGAATTTCTGACGAGTTTCCAAAGCTGTGTTACAGAAGCAGTTGTTGCAATGGCCTGAACAGCATCCAAAATTAGTGAAAAGCATTAGGTTGAAGATAGGTTGGTTGGTTGGTTGTTACTTTTTATTCAGATATATTACTAAGGCTCTAAGAAATTCTGTGGTGAATTTCTGCATGGACACAACAGCCTGTAATTTTATCTGGCATAAAATAGGTCAGGAAACCTGGGTCCTATATAATACATAGTAATAACAGCAACCCTTCACTAGGCATTTCCAATGTGCCAGGCACTACACTTCACTTAAGCCTTACAACACCCCTATCACATATGTATTATTGCCACCAGTTTACAGGTGAAGAAGCTGAAATTCACAGGCCTGGGTTCACACAGCTAGTCAGCAGTGGAGCCAGGACTGAAAACCATGTACGTCTATTCCCTTGTGCTAAATAGCTCTGTGATCTCTAGCTCTTCACCTTCCCTAATATAAAAATACTGAATTAAAAAATAAAAGTTTTTTATTTTTTATGCATAGAGATTTGTTTTTTCCTCATAATCTCTTCAAGGGAAAAAGATATAATGTTTCAATGAAACTAAGTGGGGAAAGCATTTGAAATGAATCGCACAATAGGAATCAAAAGCTGAATTTAAAAGTTCTCTAACATTTCATGTAAAGATGGGCTCGATAAAGGACAGGAATGGTATGGACCTAACAGAAGCAGAAGATATTAAGAAGAGGTGGCAAGAATACATAGAAGAACTGTACAAAAGAGATCTTCACAACCAAGATAATCATGATGGTGTGATCACTCATCTAGAGCCAGACATCCTGGAATGTGAAGTCAAGTGGGCCTTAGAAAGCATCACTACGAACAAATCTAGTGGAGGTGATGGAATTCCAGTGGAGCTATTTTAAATCCTGAAAGATGATGCTGTGAAAGTGCTGCACTCAATATGCCAGCAAATTTGGAAAACTCAGCAGTAGCCACAGGACTGGAAAAGATCAGTTTTCATTCCAATCCCAAAGAAAGGCAATACCAAAGAATGCTCAAAGTACCACACAGTTGCACTCATCTCACACACTAGTAAAGTCATGCTCAAGATTCTCCAAGCCAGGCTTCAGCAATTCATGAACCGTGAACTTCCAGATGTTCAAGCTGGTTTTAGAAAAGGCAAAGGAACCAGAGATAAAACTGCCAACATCCGCTGGATCATGGAAAAAGCAAGAGAGTTCCAGAAAAACATCTATTTCTGCTTTATTGACTATGCCAAAGCCTTTGACTATGCGGATCACAATAAACAGTGGAAAATTCTGAAAGAGATGGGAATACCAGACCACCTGACCTGCCTCATGAGAAATCTATATGCAGGCCAGGAAGCAACAGTTAGAACTGGACATGGAACAACAGACTGGTTCCAAAGAGGAAAAGGAGTACGTCAAGGCTGTATATTGTCACCCTGCTTATTTAACTTCCATGCAGAGTATATCATGAGAAACGCTGGGCTGGAAGAAGCACAAGCTGGAATCAAGACTGCTGGGAGAAACATCAGTAACCTCAGATATGCAGATGACACCACCCTTATCGTAGGAAGTGAAGGGAAACTAAAAAGCCTCTTGATGAAAGTGAAAGAGGAGAGTGAAAAAGTTGGGTTAAAGCTCAACATTCAGAAAACGAAGATCATGGCATCTGGTCCCATCACTTTATGCGAAATAGATGGGGAAACACTGTCAAACTTTTTTTTTGGGGGGGGGCCTCCAAAATCACTGCAGATGGTGATTGCAGCCATGAAATTAAAAGAGGCTTGCTCCCTGGAAGGAAAGTTATGACCAACCTAGATAGCGTATTGAAAAGCAGAGCCATTACTTTGCCAACAAAGGTCCATCTAGTCAAGGCTCTAGTTTTGCCAGCGGTCATGTATGGATGTGAGAGTTGGACTGTGAAGAAGGCTGAGCACCGAAGAATTGATGCTTTTGAACTATGATGTTGGAGAAAACTCTTGAGAGTCCCTTGGACTGCAAGGAGATCCAACTAGTCCATTCTAAAGGAGATCAGTCCTGGGTATTCTTTGGAAGGAATGATGCTAAAGCTGAAACTCCAGTACTTTGGCCACCTTATGCAAAGAGCCGACTCATTGGAAAAGACTCTGATGCTGGGAGGGATTGGGGGCAGGAGGAGAAGGGGACGACAGAGGACGACATGGCTGGATGGCATCACCAACTCGATGGACATGAGTTTGGGTGAATTCCGGGAGTTGGTGATGGAAAGGAAAGCCTGGCGTGCTGCGATCATGGGGTAGCAAAGAGTCGGACACGACTGAGCGACTGAACTGAACTGAACGTTTCTAAACTATGTTCTGAACCAGAACAATACCACCTACCTTCCTAAGCTAATAAAATATGCACAGCTCACGAGAGCGGCTTGCTTTTTCTCCCAAATGATATGATTTCTCCTGTCTGTGCCTCTGCCCTGTAACCTTGTTTGGTTTTCATTTTTATCTACTGTGGTTCCAGCCATCCGATGCTTATCACATGCCTCACAGACGCCCGAACTAGATTACAAGCTCTCTCCTACAAGGAGTGATTCAGGCCGGTAGACAAACCTAAGAAAATGAGCATAATGACGAGCGCACAGCAAATGCTCCAAGGACATGTATGGAATTAACTCGAAGTGGACTGGAAGGAAAAGTTGAATCAGAGGCTGAAGGGAACTCTTAAGGGTATTACTCAGAAAACCGGGCTGTCCGAACAAAATCCTGAGTGGAAAAGTCTGGAGGCAAATTCCAAGCCGCAGAAACGTGAAAAGAAGTGTTAGGGGGCGACCGAGGATGAGATGGCTGGATTGTATCACTGACTCGATGGACGCGAGTCTGAGTGAACTCTGGGAGTTGGTGATGGACAGGGAGGCCTGGCGTGCTGCGACTCATGGGGTCGCAAAGAGTCAGACACGACTGAGCGACTGAACTGAACTAAACTGAACCTTCAGGTTGGCAGCGATGAAATTCACAGGTGGCGGACGGGAATCGGGCGGAACTCCAGAAGCAGAAAACCCACCCACACCGGAAGAGCTCCGCCCGCTCAGACTCTCGGGGAGCCTCCCAGCCCCGCCCCTCTTCCGTGGGCTCGGCCGAGGCGCCTGCGCAGTGGCGCGCGCGAAGGCGGAGCGGCGCACGTAGGCGGGGCGGCGCGCGCCGCGGTCAGCTGACCGTCCCGGCTGGCACGTGATTTGCTCCGTAGGCGCCGGGGTCGAGGAAACCGTGAGGCCGGAGCTTAGGTCGGGGAGGGGATGGAGCGCTGAGCCGTTAACGCCTGCCAGGCTGTCTGCCTCTCTGCCTGTTACTGCTGCCACATCCTCGTTTGACACTGCCGTGGGTCAGTGAGCGATGGCTACCCCGCCTCGGAAACCCTGACCGGGCCGAAGCTCGCGCTGCGGTCGCCTCTTGGGAGGGATGGGGGCGGGAGCGGGGGCCGAGGCTGTGGCGTCGGAGCCGCCGGCTGGGCGGTCGTGTCGGGTTTCTCAGCGCGAGTTTGTCGCCGCCGTGGCCCTGGGTTCTGTCTCTTAAGGGGAAGGGAAGGAGGGGAAAAGAGAAAGGGCCCTAGGGGCTGTTCTGTGGCAGAGGCAGACAGAAACACTGCGTGTCTGAGGCGTTTCTCCTTGGGTTAGGGTAGGGGTCACAGCGAATCCTCGCTCAGGGAGACGAAAGGTAACAGAGTGGCCCAGATGAGGATCCGGGATTGTGTGTGTGAGGTCACAGCGAGCGGGACTGCCTCCCCTGGGCGTACGTGCTTGCGAGTAAGGTGATGGCAGTTTAGAGGGTCTAGGAGACCCTCACCGAGGACGCAGGGTCCCTGTGACGGGGAAAAAACGGGATTCCAGAGAACTCAGACCGTGTTTGTTTGTTTAATTAGAATGGGGGAAGAGTAGGCAAGAAACCCTGAAAAGGAACTGGAGGAGAGAGTCACACAGGCAAATTGAATCACCGGAGAAACAGAGCAAAGGGGAGAAAAGATTAGATTGTGTTTGCACCCCTCACTGAGGATCGTTATAACTATTCCCCCCCCCTGCAAACAGCCCTGAAGTACACAGGAGATGTTGTATCATTTGGGGGTTGGGGAGACTCCTTTGTGAAGATCTGTTTCGGCCTTCCGAACTTATCCTTTGGTACTCTACTCCCGAATACCTTTTATTGAACAACAGTCACAGGAATTACCTTTTTTTTTTTTTTTCTCAAATTATTGTGTTTTTTATTGCGTTGGGTCTTCCTTGTTGTGAGCCGGCTTTCTCCAGTTGCCGCGGGGGGGATACTCCCTAGCTGTGGTGTGCAGGTTTCTCAAGTCGTGTGCTTTTTTGTGAAGCACAGACTCTGTAGCGGACTGGCTCAGAGTCGTGATTTAGTTGTCCTGAGGCATGTGGGATCTTCCTGGCCGGGGATCGAACCCATGTCACCTGCATTGCGAGGCAGATCCTTCACCACTGGGCCGCCCCGGAAGCCCCTTTCTTGTTTGTTTTGTTCTCACAGGTCTTTGAGAGGAAGTAGATGAAAGTGCCATTCATCGTGTAGACCGAGACCTATCTAGACAGACTTGGACCTAGAAACAGATCAAATGATGTGTTTTAAGTCTAGTATAACTTATACTGTCTTCTGACTGCCAATTACCTGCCCAGTACTTAACCACAGTCTCTCTAGAGAGAAGGGTGAGTTTCTCCTAGTGCATTCTTACCTTTGATTCAGCACTTTCGGTGAAACTTGAGTAGGACAGCTTCAAACGGATTCTGCAGCGGTGGTCAGTGCTTTAAAAACCAGTTTTTAGTTAGTTTGGGTGAAGCTGTTCAATTTACAGTTCAGCTGGAGGAGATACTAAGCAGCAGGGTGGGCAAAAGGTGCTCAGCCTGTCAATCACGGTTCTTTGGCAACCAGCACGTCTCAAATTGTACTCAAGAGGGAACCTCAGGTTTATGTCTCAGAACCCACGGATCTTTTTATCTTTTGGTGTATCTTGCAGGGACTAGATTAAATCTAAAGAAACAGTACTCGGGATCTGACTAAAGTAAATGCTGCGGCTAGATGGTTCGCGTATAGAACTGGGTGGTAAATGATGGCTTTTATTTTTTGGTGTCAGTCTTCAGAGCTTTATTTACATTAGTTCTCTTTACCTAAAAAGAAACATTTGGGCTTCAAAAGTCTGGTTCTCTGATTATTTCCACAACTTTGGAAATAATTGCATTGACCAAAGAGCAAAGCTGGAATGCCAACATAAACCTTTGCCAAAGGGTCTCCTTGCGGTCCACCAGTCCCTAAGTGATCAGTCTTCCTTTTGAGCTTGAGTCCGCTTGGTCATGTATGGATGTGAGAGTTGGAAGTGAAGAAAGCTGAGTGCGGAAGAATTGATGCTTTTGAACTGTGGTGTTGGAGAAGACTCTTGAGTCCCTTGGACCGCAAGGAGATCCAACCAGTCCATTCTGAAGGAGATCAGTCCTGGGATTTCTTTGGAAGGACTGATGCTAAAGCTGAAACTCCAGTACTTTGGCCACCTGATGCGGAGTTGACTCATTGGAAAAGACTTTGATGCTGGAAGGGATTGGGGGCAGGAGGAGAAGGGGACGGCAGAGGATGAGATGGCTGGATGGCATCACTGACTCGATGAACGTGAATCTGAGTCAACTCCGGGAGTTGGTGATGGACAGGGACGCCTGACGTGCTGCGATTCATGGGGTCGCAAAGAGTGGAACATGACTGAGCGACTGAACTGAACCGAACTGCTTAGGGGTAACTACAGTTTGCACCAAATGTGTGTGTGTGTGTGTGTGTGTGTGTGCGTTCAGTCCCTCAGTCATGTCTGACTCTTTGTGACCCAATGGAAATACATACCTCTTAGTTGAATTTTGTTTTTGTATGTGTTCTAATCTGTCTGCCAGAGTAAACCTTTTTCACTCTTTGGCTGTGCAACTTTATACTTTTTTATTTACAATCTAATTCATGTTCAGCTCACATTTCACTGATATTTTAAAGACATAGTAGAAACCATTAGCATGGTGCTCTTGGAAAGACAGCTCAAGCAGTGAAACCAGGCAATCTAAATTTTCCTTTTGACATGAGTGATTCTTGGAACTAGAAAATTCAAACTCTATTCTTGATAATGAAGCAAAATTTTGTTCCACAGGTGTAGCACATCTGCTGTATAATTATTGAGTTCCAGGAGGAGTCCTTAGGGCAGAGGAGGAGAGGTGCCTTGGTTCCATTATAGACCAGAAAATGCAACCTTAGCTCTGTATTTGAAAACAAAATGCTAGACAAATGTAAAAATGGTATTTTATAGGAAGAGGTTGATGTATCTTTTAAGATACTTTATGCAAACTATCCATGAATAGGAAATTATTTGTAAATAAAGGTGGTTAACAGGTGGATTGACTTAACCATGACAGTGTTTTGTTGTTGTTAAGGAGCTACCCTATAGTTTAGTGTTTCTCCATAGGTGCTGTTGCCATTTTGGACAGAACTGCCTCTTGTTTGGCCACCAGCCGCTAAATGGTGGTAGTGACCCCCACGTTGGGACAACCTAAAATGATCTCAGACATTTCCAAACTCCTGGAGGAGAGAGGTACCATTTGGTTGTGTAACACCCTTTGCAATAGCATCCTTTATCTGTTGAACATATATACCTGAGTGCTTCTTAGTGACAGGCCCTCTAGTATATGTTGGGGGCATAGAGGTTAAGAGTTTTAGTAAACTTGCATGTAAAATGTATGTAGTCATTAGCTCTGTAACCTTGGGCAAGCCTTCATTAACTTCCCTCTCATCTGCAAATAAGGTGGTGATACCATCTTTCTCGAAAGAATCAAGTACAAAATTGCTTAGCATATTGAGTGCTGATCACATAGTGCCTATTCAATAAGTGGTTGTCATTACCAGGAAACAGGATCTCAAGCTTACTTGAGTGATGAATTGGGGAGAGCAAACTTGTTTCAAGTCTTTGGCTTGTTGAATTTCAGACTAGAATACATCATCTTAGAGATATTAACACCTTCTGGTGAAAAATGTGGTGTTGTGATTCAGTCACTATTATCAGATACCAACCTGAAAGAGAAGGGAAGTAACATTTTGGGAGACAATTAGTGTAGTCAGGGAGTTCCCTGGCATGGAAGGAATTGTTTGCTCTCTGGGTCACTATTGAGTTGCCCATGGCAGAGAGGAAGTGTCTGGGCGCTCTGAAGGTTCTGGTGATTCCTTTCAGTAATGGTACAGTGTCTTCCTTGCCTGTCTATGAATTCAGCTTGCTTTAGCAGAAATTGCAGGAGATTTTTTTTTTTTTAAACATTGTGTTATGTCTTATTATCTTTCTGGCTTGTTTCTGTATTTATGATGGCATCTATGCCTAAGTAAGGCTTGGCTTTTGCAAATGTATTTCTAGCCAAATACAAAGATGTAAAAAAAAGATGGCTATTTATAAAATACATCTACTAAAGGTCTTTCACATTTCAGTATATTTATAGCATGAAGTTCAGGTACTCCTTAATGTGATTATAGGCCATCTATAAGTGCTGTTTCAGTTGAAGACAAAAGAACACAAAAGTTAAGGTTGATTTAAAGAAGGTGTGTATCCTAACAATTTTAAAGTTACATATAAATCACGAAAGTCTCCTTTGGAAGGTAAAATTCCTTGTTGTTATTGGAAGCTTTTATTTAAACAAGTTTTATTGTGAGCAAGTCCCTCCAACAATCCCAGTTGAGATGTTTCCTTGTTGAAGGATAGAATTTAGCATTCAGGATTATTCATCCATTCAGAAGTTATCATTCAGGTAATTATTCTTACCTTTTATTGGTGTGGTATTAAATTTCAGGGGAAGGATTAGCACCCTTTTAAGATTGACGGATTGTTTGCACTGTAATCAGTTCTGTTCGAAGCTGATGTGTCACAGTCAGAAGGCTGTGTGATATTTCATGATATCTGAGATATTCCTCCTTGTGCAGGTTGGAATAAGCCACTTGAGTGAACAGCTTGGTATTTTCAGGACTGTGAAAGGATGTTTTTTGCATGTAGACCCCCATCAGTCTTCATTGTGAAATTTAAATTTACTGTGAAAGGTGGTTGCCTTTCAGAGACTGAGGTGTTGATTTCTTGAAAGCAATTAAATATTGGAGCACTTACTGGGGATGCTCTATTTTCTGTGCTTGCTCCTGTCTTGGGTCAGGTTCGTTCTTTCATCCACAAAAGAAGTGCTAGTAGCTGTGTGAGTTTATTATCCTCACCTCTTGTGTTACCATGATAGTTGTTATTTACTCTTCTTTTGGGATAGGGGATTTGGGGGATTCTGTGGGATTTTAGTGCTCCTGAATCCATGACCCTGCAGAGAAAGCACAGGCTTAACCATTGGACTGTCAGGCAAGTCCCTGCTTTACTCTTTTTATTTTGCATCCTAATCACTTGTGGTTGGAAAATAATACACTGCCTTTAAATTCTTAGAAGTGGATGATACAGTAATGAAATAAACAGGCTCTGAGCTTTGAACCCAGGATTTCCTTTCTTCTCTCCTTTCCTTCCCTCCATTTTGAAAAAGACTTGTTACTGTTTAAAAAAAAAGCATACTTATTGCAGTCAGACAAGATACAAGTGTTTAAAGAAATTTGACTAGAGTTTCTCTTGTGCCTCCAGTGTCCTCTGATTGACTTTTTAAAATCTTGTCATGTGCCTTGTTTTCTTTCTACTCCTTAGAGGAGGGCATAGCAACCCACTCTAGTATTCATGCCTGGAGAATCGGTGGACAGAGGAGCCTAGTGGGCCACAGTCCACAGCATTACAAAGAGTTGGACACAACTGAAGTGAGTGACTTAACACGCACAGCCTCCCATTACCTAGAGCAATTTAAAAAAAAAACAACAAAAAACTTGTAGCACCCTAGCTCCCCAGTCAGGGCTCAAACCCCTGTCCCTGCATTGGAACATGGAATCTTAACCACTGGACCTCCAGGGGAAGTCTCTAGAGTGGTTTTTTTAGCCCTGGAAAAAATTTTCAAGAAGTTTTGGGAGTGAATCAGGACTCTACAATGTGGTTACAAAACCACCTATTTTTATATATGGCATTTAAAATCCTCTATATTCTGTCCTTCACAAATGAAATAAAATTGTGTGTTTCCTGAGCAAAGCAATAGTTTACCCAGATTTTGTTTTGTTTTGTACTTGATTTCATATATCATTTTGCTTTTCAATTATTTTTGAAGTTCATAAGCTGCCATAGAAAGCATTCGAAAAGTGGGTTGATACATTTAAAGTTTCCGCATTCCATAGAACAAAAATCATTCCTGCATTATAGAACTGAAAATACTGTGTGATTCTGATAGTGATGATATGACATGTAGCCATCTTATTAAGGAATGGTTGCCATTTCATGTAACATTATTGTATAATTCACTAAATAATCATGGAAATGCTTGTTTTACAACAGTGGTTCTAAAACCTGACTGATATCTGATTTACTTGAAGGACTTAACAAGAAAATTTAAAGAAAGGGTCCTGGGTCTTACCCAGTATAGATTCATGGAATATAGGAGCAAAAAAGGATCCTGGATGTGGGAATCCAATCCTCTCATTTTGCCAACGAAGACGTTTATACAGACGATGACATGCAGAGCTGGGGTTAGACGCCCAGTCTTCATGTTCTAGGTGCAGTGCCCTGGTGGTTACATTGCGTTTCCTTTGGAAACTGGCCTTTGGAGTCTTTACGGTTGCAGTTCCCAGTGAGATAAAAAGACCTTGCTCTCATGCTTCAGGCACAAGTACATTCCAGCAAAGGCATGACTAGAGAGCTTTGAACTGGACAGTTGACAGAGCTCATGGTGCTGAAGGGTTTATGAATGCCTTATGAATTCCTGGAGCATCCTGAGGAATCCCAGGAAGATCAGATCTTAACTGGTAGGGCTAAGGTAGCCCCAGAGTAGAGATTTAGACCTAATCTAACAAACTGTTGGGCTGGCCAAAATTTTCTTTTGGGTTTTTCCTTAAGATTTTACAAGAAAACCCAAAAGAATTTTTTGGCCAACCCATTGTAACAACCAGCCTTGAATGAAACATGCTAAAAGCTTAAGTAATTTAAGACTGTCAGAACAAAGCACAACATACTTTTGTTAATATTTATTTTTTTGGTTGCACCAAGTGTCTTGCAGTCCTTAGTTCCCTGATTAGGGATTGAACCTGGGCCCTCAGCAGTGAAAGCAGAGTCCCAACCACTGGACCACCTGGGAATCCCCTCTTTTAAAAAAAAAAAACAAAACAAAACTTTTTTAAAGCATAACATTCTTTTAAATTTTTTAAAATTAGGTTTTATTGGAGTAGAGTTGCTTTACAGTTGTGTTAGCTTCTGTTATTATAGCAAGGTGATTCTGCTATATGTTTACATATATTAAAACACAGCATTCTTAAAGAACACAAAATCCAGTGAACAATAATTTAATGTTGTGAATTACAGATATGCTCAGGGGTTTAATAGAAAACATGAAAATAATGAAGAAAGTTTTAAAAGACAGAACTTACAAGGCTGAAAAATACATCTAGAGTGAAAAATTTACTTCTTGAGACAAATAGCAGATAACTGTAAAGAAAAGGTCAACCAACCAGAAGATGTAGCAAGAAAGTTTCTAAACTGAAGTGTAGAGAGAAAAACAGTTGAAAAAAAAGAATGGAAGCTCAGTGACCTATGGGACAATGTCAGGTGGTTTAATATACATGCCATATCTGTCTCAGAAAAGGGAAAGAGAAGCAGGGAAAAGTTTTGAAGAAAATGAGTTTTGTCCTGAATTGTTGAAAACTCTAAACACAGATTCAGGAATCTCTCTGAACTACAAGCAGGATAAATCCTTGTGACCCTGGGGTAAGTGAATCATAGAAAAAGTTGATAAACTGAACATCAGAATTGAAAGCTTCTACTCAAGGGCACCAGTAAGAAAAGGCAAGGCACAGAATATATGTTTTCTGTACATATCTCAAAGAAATTGCACCAGTTGCACCAAGATCATACAAAAAAACTCAGTAAGGTCAATGCAATTTTTTTAAAAAAGACACAATATTTGAATAGAAACTTCACAAAGAAGATACACAACTGGCTGATAAGGTGAAAAGATCCTGAACTGTAGCCATCATGGAAATGAGAGCTGCAACCCACTGGAATAGCTCAAACTAAGAAGGCTGATAGCGCTAAGTGTTAGTGGACATGTGAGACAACTAGAACCGTGTATCTTGCTAGTGAAATGCAAAATGCTTCATCTACTTTGGGAAAGTCTGATGACTTCTTATAAAGTTAAATAAAGGTTAATCATTTAACTCAGAAATTTACTTCTAGATGTTTATCCAAGATAAATGAATATGTATTTTCACAAAGCTTGAAAAAGGAATGTTCTTTGTTTTTAGTGGCCCCAAACCAGTTACAATCCAAATGTCTTATCAACAGGTGAACAGAACCGCACACCCAAGTACATTCATGTAACGGAACACTAAGACGTAAAACAGGATGAGTTGCTACACAGGACATGGACAGTCAAAGCCGTGCTGAGCAGAGGAAGCCAGGTGCAAAAGAGAAAGCAGTGGGGACTTCCATCTGCACAGGAATGCGAGATCAGGCCCATGGAGCCTAAAAGTGAAAGTGAAGTCACTCAGTCGGGTCCGACTCTTTGTGACGCGTGGACTGTAGCCCACCAAGCTCCTCTGTCCATGGGATTCTCCAGGCAGAAATACTGGAGTGGGTTGCCATTTCCTTCTCCAAGGAATTCTAGATCAGGCCCAGTGAGCCTAGAGTGCAACAAAAAAAACCAGCGTTTTCCCAAGGTCTGCAGTGGGATTGGGACTGACTGACCCTACATGTGAGGGAAGGGTTTGGGAAGACAGAAGTGTTCTTAACCTTGGTTTTGGTGGTGGTTCCACAGGTGTATGTGTTTGTCAAAAACTCATCTAACTGTGCCCTTGTGGGTACCTTTTACTGTATATAAATGATATTTCAGTGAAATTGATTTTTCTTTTAATGTAAAGGAAGTAAAGGGGACCTAACCAATTTATAAGCAAGGTACTTTATTATCTTGTTTCATCTTCACTGTTACGTATTCAGTCAGAAATATTCAACACATAGTTTTTGAGGTTTTGCATACCAGCTTCTGTGCCAGCTGCTGAGAATACACTCGTGAGCAAAACCTGTCATGCTTCCCACCTCCTCTAATGTGCAGTTACTTGGCAGAAAGATACCAATAAAAAGTGTCTCTCAAGGAAACACTAAAAAGGTGCTATGAGGCCATAGAACACGTCCATGCTTAGCATATAAGTATGTGATATGTGACACTCGTGATATATGACATGATAATGCACTATACTATATATCTCAATTTATGAGGCATTTTCTGTGCCTTGGTTTCTTCTTTTGTGACTACCGTCCATCCAGTATGCTAAATGAGTTACTCCATATAAGCTGTTTTAACTGATGCTGGTAGATAGGAAGTGTGCAAGAAGTGTTGGCTGCTATCTTGATGACATTTGACGATTACGGTTGTCCAGTGTTGCAGGGTACTAGGTGTGCTAAGGGAACACTGAAGTAGGACCAGGTTTGGGGGAAGAGATTAGGAGTTTGACTAGAAATGTTTTGTTTTGTTTTGTTTTGTTTTGAGATATTCAGGTGAAAATGTCTTGTAGTTGAAACTTGTTGGGCACAGCTCTGGATGCACAGAGGAGCCTAGGCTGGAGCTAACAGTTTGAGAGTGTTCAGCGTCTAAGCTGAAATCACCTTGAGTATAAAAAAAGACCACCCAGAGAGCAACTGAATACACACATACAACAGAGGGACTTAAACCTTGATCTGGGTTCTGAGGAATGCCTTTTAAATCATTTTCTGTTTTTGTTTAACATGTGATTTGCCTGTGTTAATGCCTGACTTCCAATATACAAGGTGAAACAAAGGGAAATAATTAGGCATAAAAACCAGTGAGTTGAAGCAGTTAGCAGAGGTAGAAGTGTCCAGACTTTTTGAACAGGTTTGACTCTGTTTCTGTGCAGCTCAGAGAGAAAGAAAAATTTGTTTTGTAACATGGATTTCATTTTTTTACCATTCCTTCTCCCTCACACACACACACATATTTTCATCTGCAGAGATTAGTTTGTTGGAACTGAGCTTAAATTGTACTTAAATTTCAAAGAGAAAAATTTTTATGTGACTTGTCTAAGTGAGTGGACAACAGTGGGCATTGTTTAAAAAATAAAGAATTCGTTTAAAAACAGGATTTTGCAGAAGACTTACGGATGCTCTTCTCATGAGCGGTTCTTACCTTTATCCTTAGATACTTCAGTAGCTTGTCTCTCCCATCAGGTTCCTCTTGTACAGATAGTTTGCTTTGACCAGAGGATAGAAGAAATGAGGCCATTGCTTTGCCTAAAGTACCTGGAGGTTCTTTCTCAATCCCTCTTTTTTATATTTCTGCGAAAGACAAAGGCTTAGTTACTTGCAGCTTTATCAGTTTTTAATATCTGTGTTACTCTAAAGTTGCTTTCTGAAGACTCTAATTTTAAAAATAAGTTTAAATTTTAAATATTTTTCTTGGCTCTTATTTTTTTTTCCTCCAATCAGATTTTTTTGATCGGGTCATTGGTATATTTCATTTTATCTTAAAACAAACATTTATAAAGTTCCGATGTTGACAGGAATTGTATGTGCTGGGCTTTCAGGGCATTAGAAAAGGTATGATTTTGGTCCTTCAGGATTTCCCAGTCAGGTGGAGAGGAAAAAATGTTATGAAAAAAATGAAGCAGAATAATGTGATAACTGCATTATAGTGGCATTGAAAAGATAGTAAACAAAGATAATTCCTACTTGGGATACTGGGAACAGCCTTTGAAGGCCAGAGGGGACTCTAGTTCTATTTAGAAATAACATGACATTATTTCATTCAACCCTAATGAAAACTCAGTAAGTCGGGCAGATATTTATTTATAAATGAGAAAATGTGGTCCTCTTTCTTATTTCTTGAAATCTTTTGAAAACCTGTTGGCTGAAAAAGATTTTCTAGAACTCTAAGTGGTATGATAGTGACATCTACTGTAATAGCTCATATTGTTACAGTCTTTGAAGAAACTACAGTTTAGATAATTTAACAGTGTCATAAGGAGGACGTTAAAAATTGATTCCATCACCTGCCATTTTTCAAGGAGAGGAGGTGTAAAATGTGTCATCAAAGACTGGTTTTCTGGCCAGGCTGAGTGCTTTGTCTGGGCCTGCCATCACTATAAAAGCTCTGTTTAGTTTGTTGGCCATTTGAGAGAGTGTAGTTCTTAGTGCAGCTTTTTTTTTTTTCAATAATGTTGGAAAAATCATCTTAGAGTAGGATTCTTGAGAGATTTGATTTAGTACCGGCATCTGTATTTTTATTAGTCTCATCTCTCTTGAGTATGTTTTTAATCTGTAAATGGAAAGGATCATATGTACCTTATAGAGGTGTTAGGGAGATTAATTGAGATGACAGTGTATAAGACATTGAGAGCAGTACCTAGTGTATGGTAGACGTTCTCGAAATGGAAGTTAGAAAGAAAACAAGTATATAGAACGACATCTATGATCACCTTCAATTGGGTAATGACTGCTGCTAAGTCACTTCAGTCGTGTCCGACTCTGTGCGACCCCATAGACGGCAGCCCACCAGGCTCCCCTGTCCCTGGGATTCTCCAGGCAAGAACACTGGAGTGAGTTGCCATTTCCTTCTCCAGTGCATGAAAGTGAAAAGTGAAAGTGAAGTTGCTCAGTCAGTCCGACTCATAGGGACCCCATGAACTGCAGCCCACCAGGCTCCTCCATCCATGGGATTCTCCAGGCAGGAGTACTGGAGTGGGATGCCACTGCCTTCTCCGTGTAATAACTAGGTAGGGTTAATTACAGTGGGCTTCTAAAATTAGGGAAGTCCATTGTAATTATCATGCTTTACATTTTAAAGGAAATGTAAATTTGCAGAGTTCTTTCACATTCATTATTTGATTTGTTATCAGGACAACTTTGTAAGACAGTTAATCTTCTACGACTCCAAATTTCAGGAAAGGTTTAAAAACAAGCTGTGGTCGTAGAAAGTTTATGTTGGTTATAATGAAAGCATATTAAAGTAGAAATAATGATACTGTTATATTGAGTTCTTTTATATTTTGTGTTTTCATGCTTACCTACTTACATTCCCAAGAGGTTTGGCTTTGGGCTTTGTTTTTCTGTGTGTGTGAGAGAGAGAGAGGAAGGAGGAGAAAGGGGAGAAGGAGAGAGGTTGGGGAAGAGGGTTGTGTGCTTAATGGAACTCTGGAAAGTGAGAGCCACAGCCTCTTACTAAGATCCAATAGTGTTGTGTGTTATGCAGCCCTCCCAGGCATATTTTAAATAAAAGACTGATTTACAAGGCTGATGCAGTATTTTTGTGTGTGTGCAAATTTGTAAGCGGTTGATGGCCACCAAGAATATGCTAGGGATTGAGATTAGTTTGACTAGGGATTAGAATTTGGCTGACTTTGTAGGGTTTGCTAAACCAGATGTGGCAGATTTATTTGGTGGCTACTGTTGAAGTGCATTGATTCATTTCTTTTTCAAAGGTCAGAGTTATGTATGGTTTTTCACTTCCTATTTAGGTTTTTTATTTTAAAAATTTGAGATAAACCCATTAATTGATGACTCTCCAGCTTCTTTGGGGGATTGAAACTGTTGGGGACTGACATTTTTGGTAGTCTCCCTTCTTGACTAGCTCCCATTTTAGGATGTTGGGTAATTATTTTAAAATTGTGTACTTCGTGTATTAGGTGTTTATCATCACTTTTCCCTAGTATCTAAATAAGTCACTGTTTCCCATTTATATGGACTTATATCCAGGTAAGTAAATTTGACTTTGTTTAGGATTGTATGCCACTGTTGAATCAGTTTTGCAACAGGTTGTGCTTATCACTCTGAAATAGTTTAGAAACAAGTGGTAGTAAATGTATTTTTAGTTTGTTTTGTTTTACATTTCAGAGTCTTAATTTTGGAAGATACATCGGGTAAACAACATGACTGAGTTCTGGCTTATATCAGCTCCTGGGGAGAAAACATGTCAGCAAACATGGGAGAAATTGCATGCGGCAACTACAAAGAACAATAACCTTGCAGTTTCTTCAAAGTTCAACATTCCTGACTTAAAGGTAAACCTATGCTGTGCAGAGTAGCTCATTGTGAAGCCAAAGACAGCTGTCTCTGCTTACCTTTTGGTCGAAATGAGATATCCAGGTTCTTTCGAGAGAAAATTCTATGGATTGGCATAATTTACAACTTAACCTTGTTCTTTATAATTTTCAGATTTTAGATAAGGAAATTGAGGTTTCTTTGAGGAAAACTACTAAAACTAACATTTTCCCTTAAACTTTTGTGCTTTTCTAAATTATAATTTAAATTTTTATGGGAAATCTTATGAAAATACTTGATGTGTTACTTTCACAAGGAAGAATTTTAGAAGTGAGAAATCTTAGGAATATGTATTCTTAAATATCACAATGAATACATTTTTCTGTTATTCATGTAATACTCATGATATTGTAACTGTTCTACCATTGCATCTCTTTAAATTATTCTTGGCAAATCTAGTTATTTAATGTAGTTTATCTATTAAATGTTTATTAAACATCAGTAACCCAGCAACCTCTAAGTGAAGCAGACTGCCAGTAATCAGTTGACTGAACTTTTGTAATGGATGGAAAATGTCATGAGATTCATATTTTGCTGGTTAACCAAATGAGACAGTTATACACAGCACTCATTTAAGAGATACTTAAAGCCCTTTGATATATTCCTAAAGACTGTGGACATTTCTTCTAAAACATGCTCATTTATACACACTTGGTTTTGTGTACAAATTAAATTACAGGGAATTCTCTGGTGGCCCAGTGGTTAGGATTCCGCGCTTCCACTGCCTGGGATGCAGATGATCTGGGGTCTGGGAAATAAATTCCCACATGCCCTGTGGCATGGCTAGTAATAATAAAGATTCCTTTTAAAAAAGACCAAAAAACCCAAATGGAACTAAAGACCCTCTGATGCACAGCCCTGGATCTGCGTTTAAAAGCTGCTAATGAAAACCACAGCTTCACGTGAACCCTCCCATTGGGCAGGACAAGTAGAGGCACTTGCCTGCTCTTGTGGAATCTTCACATGTAAATGGTGGTCCTCATAAATTAGAGGATTATAAATAGCTTTGAAATGTCTTGCATTTTTAACCACATTTTCATATTATGAGATAAAATATGGAGAACTTAAGATCTGCAGGCCTTTCGAATCAAGATGCTGTATTACCTTTTTTTTTTTTAAGAGGATGAAACCTAAGTAATAAAATGTTGTATTTCCCTTCTAGGTTGGCACACTTGATGTCTTGGTTGGTTTGTCAGATGAACTGGCTAAACTGGATGCATTTGTAGAAGGGTAATGTATTTATTTATATGCACAGGCTAGAGCAAAATGAGAGTGGCTATTATCAGGCTCCCTGGGATTGGGTTTATTATTATATATATATATACATACTCTGCTTATTGGAATGAATTTCGAGATCAGTCAACTTTAGTGCCTTTAGTGCCTTTTCATCCCCCTTCTGTTATCATAAACATATTGTTCCCATTAGCAGTTATCCCCTCCCCCTACTACCCACTAATCTGCGTTCTGACACTAGATTTGGTTTTTGTGGACATTTCATATAAATGGAATCAGAAAATACGTGGTCTCTTGTGACTGGCATCTTTGCCTTATAGTGTTAGTCACTCAGTTGTGTCTGACTTTCTGCAACACTATGGACTATAGCCTGCCAGGCTCCACTGTCCATGAGATTTCCCAGACAGAAATAGTGGAGCAGGTTGCCATTCCCTTCTCCAGGGGATCTTCTGAACCCAGGGATCAAACCTTGGTCTCCTGCATTGCAGGTGTATTCTTTACCATCTGAGCTTCCAGGGAAGCCCTTCTTTGCCTTAGTGTAATGTTTTCAAAGGTTCGTCCATGTTGTAGCATGTATCAATATTTAATTTCTTTTTTATTACCAAATAGTATTACATTGTGCAGATAGACTGTATTTTATTAATCCATTCATCAGTTGATGGATATTAAGGTTGTTTCCACATTTTGGCTAATACGGATGAGTGCTGCTATGAATATTTGTGTGTAAGTATTTATATGTTCATATGTTTTCATTTCTTTGGGGTATGTACCTAGGAGTGGAATGGCTGCGGCATACGGTAACTGTATTTTCAACATTTTGAAGAGCTGACTGATTGTCTTTCAGAGTTGGCTACACTATTTTACAGTCTCACCAGCAGTGTATGAAGGTTGTGATTTCCCCACATTCTTGATGAGACACTCATTACGATCCATCTTTTTGATTATGGCAATCTTAATGGATATTAAAGAGTATTTCACTGTGTTTTTGATTTGCATTTCCCTAATGGCTAATAATGTGTTAAGCATTTTTCCATTTGTTTGTTAGCCATTTGTGTTTCTTCTTTGGAGCAATGTCTGCTTGGATCCTTTGCCTATTTTTAATTATTGTTCTTTTGATTATTGACTTGTAAGAGTTTTTTATATAGTATGGATACAACTCTCTTATCAGATAGGACTTGCAGATATTTTCTCCCATTCTCTGGTTTTTCTTCACTTCCTCAAGGCGTCCTTTGAGGCACAAGACACTTAATTTTGCTATCCAATGTATTGTTTTCTGTGGCTTATGTTCTTGTCCTTGTATCTAAGAAACCATCGCCTAATCCAAGGTCACAGTTTTGTGTCTGTATTTTCTTCTAAGAGTTTTCTAGTTTTAGCTATTATATTTAGGTCTTTTTAATGGGAAATAGATGGGGAAACAGTGAAAACAGTGTCAGACTTTATTTTTTTGGGCTCCAAAATCACTGCAGATGGTGACTGCAGCCATAAAATTAAAAGATGCTTACTCCTTGGAAGGAAAGTTATGACCAACCTAGATAGCATATTGAAAAGCATAGACATTACTTTGCCAAAAAAGGTCCATCTAGTCAAGGCTACGGTTTTTCCAGTAGTCATGTATGGATGTGAGAGTTGGACTGTGAAGAAAGCTGAATGCCAAAGAATTGATGCTTTTGAACTGTGGTGTTGGAGAAGACTCTTGAGAGTCCCTTGGACTGCAAGGAGATCCAACCAGTCCATCCTAAAGGAGATCAGTCCTGGATGTTCATTGGAAGGACTGATGCTAAAGCTGAAACTCCAGTACTTTGGCCACCTCATGCGAAAAGTTGACTTATTGAAAAAGACTGATGCTGGGAAGGATTGGGGGCAGGAGGAGAAGGAGATGACTGAGGATGAGATGGCTGGATAGTATCACTCACTCGATGGACATGAGTTTGAGTGAACTCTGGGAGTTGATGATGGACAGGGAGGCCTGGTGTGCTGCAATTCATGGGGTTGCAAAGAGTCGGACACGACTGAGTGACTGAATTGAGCTGAGTTCATTTTGTTACTTATTGTATATGGTATGAGGTAGAAGTCCATCTTCATTCTTTTGAATGTGGATATCCAGTTGTCCTAATGCCATTTGTTGAAAGACTATTCTCTCTCTGCAGTGAATTGTCCTCACACCCTTGCGAAAATCAGTTGAACTTTAATAAATGTAAGAGTTAGTAACATTTCTGAACTCTCTTTTGTGTTCCATATTCCTGTCCTTATGCCAGTACCACATTGCCCTCTTTAGTGTAGCTTTGTAGTTAGTTTTAAATCAGAAACTGTGAGTTCTCCAAGTTTATTTAGTCTTCTCAAGATTGTTTTGGTTATTCTGGTTCCTTTCATTTCCATTTGAATTTTAGGAACACTGTCAAATTTCTGCAAAAAGTGGGGATTGTATAGAATCTGTTGCCACCCTAGCATATTAAGTCTTTGGTTGGTGAACAGGAGATGTTCTGCCATTTGTTGGAAGATTTATTTAGTGATGCTTTTGTGTCCAAAATTCAGTTACATTAAAAGATTTTTCTAGATTACAGATTTAGTTACTTAGGAAATTCAGTTTCTGTGTATTTTGGCTGAAGGTGGGTATGGGATCCTTAATAACTTTCTGTATCTTGATTAATTGACAGAATCAGTCTACAGTCAAATCATTTGAGTCTTGAGATACAGAGCTTTTAATACTTAGGGCTTCGGTAAATAGGTACAATTAGTTAAAAAAAAAGAATTTTGGCGAATCTTAAGAAGTGTATATCTGATTGATGCTTTAAAGGAACAGGCTTGAATAGAGGGGAACTTATTCTCCAGATCTGTGCATAAGGGTCTTCCCTTCTGTGTCGTTAGACTTTTCTGAATTGATGGAACCTCAAGTGCACTGGCTCTGGTGATAGAGGCTGAGGTGTTTCAGAGAGATCTTTCCACATGACAGTGTGTGCTAAGGAGATAAATAGACCTAAAGACGTACCAGGCTTCCCAAATAGGGCGAGTGGTAAAGAACACACCTGTGAATGCAGGCGATGTAAGAGACGCGAGCTTGATCCCTGGGTGGGAAAGATCCCCTGGAGGAGGGTGTGGCAGCCCACTCCAGTATTCTTACCTGGAAAATCTCCATGGACAGAGGAACCTGGCAGGCTATGGTCAATAGAGTCGCACAGAGCTGGACACGACTGCGGTAACTTAGCATGTATACACGCGAAGATGTATTCCTGAGTGAAAGGCCAGTTAAGAACCAGTTTTACAGTCGAATTAGGCAAGAAATAATGAAAACCTCAAGTAAGAGGAGGCATTAGGCAATAAAAATGGAAAAGAGAGGATGAAGGCAAGAGTAACAGATTTGCTTTTAAAGGGTTAATTCCTTGCATCCGTATAAGCAAATGTGAAAGTAATTATTGATACTCTCAAAAAACTGACCGATGGTAAGAACTGTCTTTTGGTTTCTTTTTTTTCTTTTAATACTTTATTCTACTTTACAATACTGTTTAGGTTTTGCCAAGTTCTTAATTAAGAGTTTGAGAAAACTTTCTGTGGTTGCCACCTTGAGGTGATTGTCTTTCCTGCTGTCCCACCTACCTCTTTACAATGTTAAGTCATGACAAGGAAAGAGACATTGGGGAGGGAGGCTCCTGAAAATATAATTATCAACACTTATTTGGAGCCTTATTCATCACCTTGATAGCTTTCTAGATTTTTCTTTAAATCATCAGCAGGAAGTCCTGAATATAGTCTAATAAGATTGGCGCACATTTTTTAGGAAAGTGAGTGTCGCACAGATGCAGTTCTTATGTACTGTTATGCAGTCATGTCTTTATCAGTCTCCCTGATTTGAGGAATTTGAAAAACCATATGGTTCTTAGACTTTGGTAGAATTGATAGATGCTAGCTTATAGTGTTACAGTTTTTTAAGTTTGAACGTTGTGGTGGAGTAAATTATAGTTTGTACTTTTTCAGTGGTCTGAAACCGTTAGAACTGTTGTTGTTGTTTTTTTAAGTTGACTATATGTCATAGATACTCCTGTAGAGATGCAGAGGGAGATTTTGAATTTCTGAGTTATGTAATGTTAAGTTGATTAATTTGATATCAGGCAGTTTTACACTGTGAACTATTTTCTGTGGTAAACCTGCACTTTTTTTTCTTAATTGAAGTATAGTTGATTTGCAGTGTTGCGATCATGCCCATTTTTGAATGTTCATAGCACATGGTTCTGTTTACAAGATGTTCCTCAAGTTATATGGGAATAATGGTTCATCTTTGAAGGAATGGGTGAATTTTGGAGATTCAGCTAAGTGTATGTACAGATCCCAGGTTTAAGCATGTTGAAGACTTACAGTTTATATCATTTTTTTCTGAATTTGTTGCACTTTCTTAGAATTGAGGTCATTCAGCCTAGATTTGTCATTCACATTTTGTCCTTCTGTCGCCTTTTCCTGGCCCTTCGTGGTTCATGTTGCAGGAGTTTCTTAATTTGTCTTCCAGTTTACACTCCCTGCCATTAAACACAAAAGTCATAAGAGAAATTGTCCCAAGTCCTGACCGTGTTACCCCTCTTCCTGCTGACTGCCATCAGAGGCAGTCCACATGCAGTCTGACCCCAGCCTGCCTTCCTAGCCCAACCTCCGTTTCTCCCCAGCATGACACTCCAGACTGTCTGGACCCCTCCTCATTCATTGCTTTTCTCTCTCTCCAGATCTTGACTCATACGATGCCCTGTGGCAAGAATATGCATTCTCCATGCCTAATCAGCCTTTCAAAACCATAATGGGTGAATTTTGGAGATTCAGCTAAGTGTATGTACAGATCCCAGGTTTAAGCATGTTGAAGACTTACAGTTTATATCATTTTTTTCTGAATTTGTTGCACTTTCTTAGAATTGAGGTCATTCAGCCTAGATTTGTCATTCACATTTTGTCCTTCTGTCGCCTTTTCCTGGCCCTTCGTGGTTCATGTTGCAGGAGTTTCTTAATTTGTCTTCCAGTTTACACTCCCTGCCATTAAACACAAAAGTCATAAGAGAAATTGTCCCAAGTCCTGACCGTGTTACCCCTCTTCCTGCTGACTGCCATCAGAGGCAGTCCACATGCAGTCTGACCCCAGCCTGCCTTCCTAGCCCAACCTCCGTTTCTCCCCAGCATGACACTCCAGACTGTCTGGACCCCTCCTCATTCATTGCTTTTCTCTCTCTCCAGATCTTGACTCATACGATGCCCTGTGGCAAGAATATGCATTCTCCATGCCTAATCAGCCTTTCAAAACCATTCCTGTCCTTCACTGCCCTGCTCTTGATCCATTACGCTTTTTTGATTACAGTCCCTGGAAGTGAAATCTTTTTCCTATATGCATCTCTGTCTGTAACCTGATCATCTCAGTTGGCACTCACCACAGATTTGCTTTGATTTTAGTATAAAATCTTGTCTTTTTTGGTATTAATATTTCTCCATTTCTGTTTTAAGCATTGGGAGGTTAGACAGTTTTGTCATATATTTAGGAGTCTCTTAATTTCATGGCTGGTGATTACAGCCATAAAATTAAAAGACGCTTACTCCTTGGAAGGAAAGTTATGACCAACCTAGACAGCATATTAAAAAGCAGAGACATTACTTTGTCAACAAAGGTCCGTATAGTTAAGGCTATGGTTTTTCCAGTGGTCATGTATGGATGTGAGAGTTGGACTGTGAAGAAAGCTGAGTGTTGAAGAATTGATACTTTTGAACTGTGGTGTTGGAGAAGACTCTTGAGAGTCCCTGGGACTGCAAGGAGATCCAACCAGTCCATTCTGAAGGAGATCAGCCCTGGGTGTTCTTTGGAAGGAATGATGTTAAAGCTGAAACTCCAGTGCTTTGGCCACCTCATGTGAAGAGTTGACTCATTGGAAAAGACTCTGAAATGATTGAGAGCAGGAGAAGGGGACGACAGAGGATGAGATGGTTGGATGGCATCACTGACTTGATGGACATGGATTTGGGTGGACTCCAGGAGTTGGTGATAGATGGGCAGGGAAGCCTGGCGTGCTGCGGTTCATGGGGTCACAAAGAGTCAGACACGACTGAGTGACTGAACTGAACTTATATATCCCACTCGTGGCCTGTAGGTGAGCAAGGAATGGCGGGGAAAGAACACAGATCGCAAGAATCAGGATGACAGGTTTCTCTCACCGCTCTGCCAGGAGCTGGTTTCGTGACTTTGGAACTAAATCACACACTGTCTTTATGCTTGGGTGTGTTCGTAAAGTAGAGGGGTTGGCAAAGTGATGCCCAGTTGCTTCAGTAGTTTGGCACCATGGTTTGTTTCCTCTTTAGCACTGAGCAGGAGATCCCATGGACAGAGAAGCCTGGCGGCCTATAGTACTTGGGGTCATAAAAGAGTCGGACATGATTTAGCAGCTAAACAGCAACAAAACAAATTTCAAATTGTAGATGCTCAGTAAATAGGTAATGAATGAATGATGTAGGACTGCACTGTTGCTTGTATTCTGTTGCCTGCGGGATCCCTTTTGTTCTGAGGGGCAGTATGCCTCTGATGAGTGCAAGCTCCTGCTTCCCACTTTGTTCTTGCAGGGCAGTGCGGTCTGTTGCACACTCTTTCAGCTTACCCTCGCCAACTTTCCACTACTTTCTTTCCAGACTTGATAAACATATTGCAGGTGGTCTCCATAAAACTACAGTTATTGAGTTGAGTTACATATAATAAAATCTTGGTTCAGTTTGTCCTTAACACTATTTTAGAAGTTAGGACTAATTGTTTACTATTATTATATAGGTAGTGAAATGGAAACAAATAGAGTCAAATTCATGTGTTCATGTTACATGTTCATTGTGTAGCATGGAATTTAGGTTGTTTTCCTGAAAGTGACCACTGACTTTTTTTTCTCCTAAGGGTGGTTAAGAAAGTGGCTCAGTATATGGCTGATGTATTGGAGGACAGTAAAGATAAAGTTCAGGAGAACCTGTTGGCCAATGGAGGTAAGCTAATGTTTCATGATTTGATATTGACTTCAATAAAGTGAACAACATAAAACAGATCTATAGAAAGGGTATCAAATGCAGTAGAAAGCCATTAAAATAGAATGATTATTAAAAATTTGGTTATATTGCCAGTTACATTCTGGCCTCTGAAACACAAGCTCTCATAAGACAGTCCTACGTAATATATAGGACAGTTTTGTTTTGTTTTGTTTTGTTTTTAAATATGGATCCTTCCAAAAGCAATATCATAAAGATTTACCTTAGTTCTTTCCAGGATTTACCTGTCAGTTCCACTTAAAAATGTGTTTCTGAGTTACGTGTCTCAGCATCGTTACAGGTGAATACTTGCAGTTTTCTCTAGCTTTTTGTATGTAATTGCGTCCAACTACAGAAGCTTTAGAATAAAACTTACTAATCTTATTGCAGAGTAATGCCTCTTCCCCTCAAATTTCATAGGGCATTTCTTTAGTACCCATGGAATAGTCTATTTACTGACCTGTCTGTAGCTAGAAGCTAATATTTACATCAGGTTTGTTCTGTGTAATAATAGCTTTATAAAGATGGTTTCAACTGCATCATTGTCATTTGTCCTTGCATTTGTTGCTTTCTCCTGAAATATCAGTTTAGGATGTGTTTCATTTCCAGTTCAGTTCAGTTCAGTCGCTCAGTTGTATCCAACTCTTTGTGACCCTGTGGACTTGCAGCACGCCAGGACTCCCTGTCCATCACCAACTTCCAGAGTTTACTTAAACTCATGTCCATCGAGGCAGTGATGCCATCCAATCATCTCATCCTCTGTCATCCCCTTCTCCTCCAGCCTTCAATCTTCCCCAGCATCAGAGTCTTTTTCAGTGAGTCAGTTCTTTGCATTAGGTGGCCAAAGTATTGGAGTTTCAGCTTCGGCATCAGTACTTTCAGTGAATATTCAGTACTGATTTCCTTTAGGATTGACTGGTTGGATCTTTAGTGATATGTCATTAAAATAAGAAACAATCCTTTCCTCTCTTTCTGTCCTGTATAGCCTACTGTGGTAGGTCACTATGATAAATTAACATTTGTTAGGTAGAGCCCTGGGTTATCATAGGACGGTGGGCCTGGGTTATCATAGGACGGTGGGCCTGGGTTATCATAGGACGGTGGGCCTGGGTTATCATAGGACGGTGGGCCTGGGTTATCATAGGATGGTGAGCCACAGTTCAATGAATGACCACAGGGGAAAGAGAAGTAGAGCTGTTTATTACTCACAGGTCCTAGAGGGAGGGGAGCAATGCAGGGAAGTTAGGGCAGGGTGCAGACAAGAAGAACAGTAGGACCTGGGTTCATACCTTTATTAGAGTCCATGGGTGGAGTGATTTGGGATTCCCAAGCAAAGTCCTGATTGGTTAATTCAAACTAAAAAGGGGAATTTTGATTAACTTGAAGAGCCCTACGCATGCTCAGTCGTGTCCGACTCTTTGCAACCCCATGGACTACAGCCTGCTAGGCTCCTCTGTCCATGAGATTCTCCAGGCAAGAATTCTGGAGTGAGCTGCCATTTCCTGCCCCAAGGGGTCTTAAGGGTCCACTAACGGGAAGCCCTGGGCAGCAGGGGAGAGTGCTTATCACAGGTTGGTATCGGAAATTGAACCAGGAACTGAGCTTACATTTATTTACTTGTGATCGCAGACTTGTTATCTAGGGCTGTTAGCCAGGAGGACTGTTATCTAGTGTGATTTGTAGGCCCGTGCTGGCTACTTGGCCATGTAAAATGGTTGTAGAAGCAGCAGTATGGAGGTTTGGCTAAACTCTCAGTGGTCACTGTATTTTAAATTCAGTGTTTCTCTAATTTCACTTATTTCCTTTGCAAATCATAGATATTCAGTAAGTACTTAATCAGTTAAAAAAAAGTAGTAATTTATTTTTGCTCTCTGTTAAAATAGCAACCCTGACCTGCTTACAGTTTCTGTTAATGTGTGGCTGGGCAGAAGGACAGGAGTTAGATGTGTTAACTTAGGTGCATTTGCTGATCTCTAGGTGCTTGATAAAGTAGGGCAGTCAGTCTACTTGGCAGAATGGAGAGGTGACAATCTAGGAGACACTGCATCCAAAACTGCTTTTGAAAGTACCAGATATGTTGCTGACTTGCTGGTATTCTGTCGGGAGAAGTGAGGAGAGAAGATATTTTGATATGAATTACTTTCGCCAGTTAACTATAATTGACACTTGATTTCCCTGACCTTGATCCCATCAAGCTTGAGGGATAAAGTCATCTTGACTACTAGACTTCCAGGGAATTAGTTGTTGAGTTTTTCTTTGGCTTTGCATTTTTTGTTCTTTTCATTTGAAAGTAAAAAGGTCCATGTTTTGAATATTACTGAAATACAGACTCCTAGAAACAGTCATCACATGGTTTTAACAAACAAGTTCATTTTCAATTTGTTTGGGTAAGTTGCAAAGAAATAACACACTTTTGTCAAATTCTTGTTATGGAGTAGACTCTTTGCAGTAGTTTCTCAGTCTCTGTGTCTCTCTCACCTTCCCATGTATCATGGGTATGTGCATATTCCATTTATAAAGTCATCAAGTTAGAAGGAGCATTTTAATATATATATTAAATTTTGCGTAAGGAGAAGAGAATTCGGTCAGATTACAGGTAAAAATTTTGATTAATCCATGTTACCTAATACAGTCCCACATTTCTTTAACCTTCACAAATGATATCTTTACTGATTTTCTTAGTGCCCATTTTGGCATTACTGTATAGCAAACTATAAAAAATTCTATTGCTTCTCCTCAGTAATTAATTTCTTCCCTTATTTCAGTTGACTTGGTTACTTATATAACAAGGTTTCAGTGGGACATGGCTAAATATCCAATCAAGCAGTCCCTGAAAAATATTTCTGAAATAATTGCCAAGGTAAGATAAAAAAAATGACACAGGTAGGACACATTGATTTATAGTGATTTTATTTATTTTATAAGTATTTAGCTATTAAGTACTCTAATTTAGGTTTTGACAAGGCAACTTAATTATATGTGACATTTTGCAACTTAAAGAAAGTTGTCAGAAAAGGATAACACTTTCACATGCACATTATCCATGTGTGTAGTTTGTTTTTTTAAGTGTTTAAGTTAAAGGTTGCATGAACAGTGTTTGACTAAGAAAAGTAACTTTAAAATTATAAATTTTAAGCATAACTGAGATCACATAAAATTAGGAATTGGAATTGATTAGAGATTTACAAATCATTCAGGTATATGATAATGGTCACTTGAGTGTGTTTATGTACAGTACTGATTCAGGTTAAACTTTTGGGTTCTCTGACGCCTTCTGACGTTCAGTATTGATTCCCTACCCAGAAAAATTGCCCGTTTTCTCATACTGCGTGATTCTATGAACAGTTTCAGGTAGTCCACAGGTGTTGAAAGTCCATCCATGAACTCACTAAACTAAGAGTTCCTTTTCTGTTGCAAAGTCCTTGAGCTTGAGAGAAAAATGTAAAACTGAAACTGTAATGAGGCAATAGACAAGGACCTATTCACTGGTAACATATCGATGACCGATGACCTGGCTAGATGAACAGTATAGTTTAAATCATTTGGACAGACTTCCTTAGCTTCCACTGACTTTATTTGTACATTGTGCTCTATGGTTAAATGTAAACAAATGGTCTATCAAGGATTTTAACTCAGGGTCAAATAATTTAATGAAAATGAGTAGTCAGATAATATAAAATGGTGTTCTTCTTATGGCTGAGCATTATTGTCTTTTAATCCTTGTCAAGGATTTAGTCAGTTTCTTCCTGATACTATTATAGATGAGGAAACAGGCTCAGAGAGGTGAAGTGATTTATTACCCCAGAGTGCCACATGGCTGATAATGGTAGAGCTAAGTTGAAATTAGTTCTTCAAATGTTAAATCTCCTGCTTTGTGTTTTCTCCTTAAATTGCTAGTAGTTTTAATTATATTTTTGAAAAATCAGCTTGTGTAACATTTATAAATAAGTTGAAGCAAAATTTTAATTTCATCACACAAATGTTTTGTGTAAGAATGGTGGTTTTATAAACAAAACTTTGTATGATTTTGTTCCTTTGGAAATTAACTC
>SJYC01008144.1:0-22798 GCA_006408675.1 Madoqua kirkii
CCCCATGGACTACAGCCCATCAGGCTCCTCAATCCATGGGATTTTCCAGGCAAGAGTACTGGAGTGGGGTGCCATTGCCTTCTCCAGAGTAATTCCTATGTGCTAGTTATTGTTCTAAGTGCCTTATTTTAAAGTGAATTTTAAGTAGCAACATTGTCACTTGTTGCTTTTTGGCACAGTACTTGAGTGATTACTCTTGGAAGCAGTGAAGATGAAAGTGGACTTTTGAGGAAGAAGAAGAGATTGAAAAACCTAAAGAGATCTTCACACCTAAAGAAGTAAATTAAACACACAAAATCTAGCTATTTGCAAAGTGTTCTCCATAAATCTTGAAAGATTGGACCATGTGAAATACTGTTGTCATTGGATGGCTCAGTGCAAAGTCATGTATAAATGCCACGTCAGAGTTCACACAGCCAAAGAAGTGGAAGCTAGACTATTGTTCTGCTTCTTTTTGTTGGAAAAACTGTTCAAAAAGAGGTGCTTTTCACTTATACTTTCACAGTTACCGCTTAGCTGTTTGTCTACTTTGCCTGTTCAGATAAACTAGTTGGGTCAGATCGTTGGTTGACTCTGGCCTTTTTCTCCATTGTGGGAAACAGCACCACAGACTTGGTGGTTCACAGAAGCTTTTTTGTTCAGGGAGCTGGAGTTCTAGATGAAGCAGAGGATGCTAGCAGGGAGGACCTAGAAATAGATGACCCTAGCCATTGTGCAGAGAAAAGTTTCATCTGTGCTTTGGAGGTGGGTTTGCAAAGATAATTTATGAAGAAAAGCAGAAAAGATGCTTTGGCAGTGAAATGGGTCAGTTGACTGGAGCAGAGCAGATGGGAGAACTGAGCCTTGGGAGAGAGGTAAGAAGAGAACAGGAAGAGCTTGGAAGCTCCAGAAGCACTGCCGCACACGTGGGTGACTGAAAATGCCACGAGACAGCTGAAAGCCCTGACTCTTAGTTTCGTCTTGGCTTGGTTACACGGGTGAGAATATACTGTTACTGCTTGTACACAACAGCAGAATTGAATGCAGAAAGTTTGGAGACTCAGACCTGCAGCTCACAGACTGCTATCCCTGCTTGATTTCTGCCTTGGTTTTTAAATGATGTTCTGCCCACTTGGTAGCTGCCTTGCTTTGGATTTGATGGGCACTGGGTGCAAGAATTAAGTGTAATAGTCTCGAGAGGGCACAAATTAAAAGGGGTGGGCCAGGCCTCTGGAGGCAGGGTGGGAGAGAAGAGGAGAAAATTCAGATTTCAAAAGAGAAGAGAGTGTTTAGCCAGGAGGCAGGTAAGAGTCTGGAAACCAACCAGCTGCTGGACAGTTTGTCTTGGACTGGCCTGCTGCTGATACAGATTGAAAATCATGGTTCTTAGAGTTGGAAGCTCTTCTCCAGTTAGTGCTTAATTTTGTTGGTTAGGAAGAAATGTACGAGGAGCCTGTTAAGACACTGTAAGTGATAACATAAAGACTGCGTGTCTTCAGTGTTTGAGGCAGTACAGCTGAAAAGCACTGAGCGGTTCAGGAAGGGCTGCCATACCTTTCCGTTTGTTCTCCCTCTGTTTCTGAATTCTGCCCTCAATATGAACGTGAGCCGTAAATATAAAGCTTTAAATGGACTTTGTCTTTCTCTCTCCAGTGTTCTCTCAGAGGACCAAGACAGTTACCTATGTAATGTCACCTTGTTTAGGAAGGCAGTTGATGACTTCAGACACAAAGCCAGGGAAAACAAGTAAGATGATTCTTTAAAAATTTTTTAATTTGTTAGATAACCTATACTTCCTGTGGACAATTTTGGCTTTCTTTTTTTCCCTAATTTAGATTCATCGTCCGTGACTTCCAGTATAATGAAGAGGAGATGAAAGCAGACAAAGAAGAAATGAACAGGCTTTCTACCGACAAGAAAAAGCAATTTGTATGTGTTTTTAGTATTTAATATTATCAGTGTTAAGCAGAAGAAAAACTGGTACTGCTTTTCTTTAAAAGAAAAAATTTTTTCTGATTTTGATTTCAGTTATTTTTTTCTATTAAATAGTCAGAATGAGTTTTCTCTAAGCAAGCTGAGATCTGTGAATTGTTATCTTAAAATGTATATTTTGAAATTAATCCAAGTCTGTATCAAAAGTTAATTTTAAATACAGTGTTTTAATTAATGCCCCTATAGTAAGGGGTCATTTTAGTTAAGTAATTGTTCTCTCTTTTCAGTAGGAAATTTCATTTTCTGGAGGCAGAATATTTTTTTTAATGCTATAGTCTTTTACTGAAGGAATTTGTATTTAAACCATTGGTGAGTTAGTATGTTTTAGGCACAGTGGAGAACAGGGATGGAATTGTGAGTGAAAGATAGTGTTGACTTTCTTGCCATCCTCATAAAGGATTTTTGTGAAGATTAAAGAGTGTATGGAAGGGGAAACGTGATGAGTGAAAATGTGTTCCTTTTATAATGCAAGAGGAAACAAAAGCACATTCCATTTACAGCTATTTCCAAGTACTTTATAAACTGTAACATCTCAGCTGGAAAAAACTAACCCTAATGAGTAATGTCAGATAAAACCAGCTGGTTGAGGGGGGAGATCCAGTACCCTAAAAGAACAGATCTTTTAACCAAAAACTTCACTTTGTTGTGTTGTTATCCTTTTTGTGTAAATTGATTGCTATATCCAAATGAGCCTAGTAATATTACCCAAGTATCTGTTAGCTGAACTGATCGTGTGTGTCTTTTGAGTATGGAGAAATGGTAATAAGTTGTTTGAAGTTTGTTTCTTTAAAGAAGTGTTTTTATTTAGTAATAGGAATCATACTGAATAGTTTAATAAGTTCGTAAAGAATTCATGCTGTCAATACATAATAGAATCATTAAGAAATTCGAACAAATGAGCAGGTTTTAGGGATCTGAGTCAACCCTCTGATTTTACAGATGAGAAAACTAATACTTAGAAATATTAAATGACTTACTACATGACTATTTTTCCTGTTCCTGAGAAGTTGTTTGTATTTAAATTCTATTTTGAATGTATTAAATGCTTAACAGTATTGGATAGTAAATTTAGATTTTTATACTTTGGTTTTCAAATCTATAGGACACGTCTATATTCTGTATCATTTTAAATGACTTTCACTATAGTCTGTGCCTTTTTGAGAATTCCCTGGCAGTCCTGGTGGTTAGTACTACGCACTTTCACTACCGGGACCATAAGTTTGATCCCTAATCAGGGAACTAAAATTTGCAAGCTGCACAGCGTGGCCCCCAAAAAGAAAAACATACACACACACGCACACATGCATGCCCTTTTCTGTGTAGTGAATAGAATCAATGGATATTTGTATCTACTGAGGTTACACAGCAGTAGCTAACCTTTTCATCTAATGTAAGGTAAAGTACGCTATATATGAGAATAATGAAACATTTTTAAAGTGAATTACAATGTGATTGGGGCTTCCCTGGTAGCACAGATGGTAGAGAATCTGCCTGCACTGCAGGAGACCTGGGTTCAGTCCCAGGGTTCGGAAGATTCCCTGGAGAAGGGAATAGCTACCCACTTCAGTATTCTTGCCTAGGAATCCCCATGGACAAAGGACCCTGGCGGGCTACAGTCTATGGGGTCACAAAGAGTTGGACATGACTGTGTGACTAAACACACAGACACATAATGTGATTGAATTCTCCTTAAGATTCTCACTGGATAGTCATGCCTTTAAAAAATACTTGATTTGTCTGATTTCTAACTGCCATTTTCAAGACCAAATTTGTGGTGATTCTTTCCTTCCTTTCTTTCTATAGGGACCACTGGTACGGTGGCTGAAAGTGAATTTCAGTGAGGCGTTTATTGCGTGGATTCATGTGAAAGCTCTAAGGGTTTTTGTTGAGTCTGTTTTGAGGTAAAGAAAGCTCATTGAGAAACTTGGAACTAAAGAATGTGTAGATCCCTTGGCATTGTGCCTCTTTATTGAAACACAGTCTGCTAATAGGAAATTGATTGGGGGAAACCGAATGGCTACTCATGAGGGAGAGATTGTCAGCCTCATGCTGCTTATGACGTGCATGTTGGTCTTGCCCTTAATACTGAGTTTAGAAAAAGATCATGCTGCTGTGCTCTGGTTCTTTCCATATTCTGTGCTTAAGTTAAACGTAGGTTATGAATATTAGTCAATGTTTGTTTAAAAGACCTATCACATGTTTTACATGTAGTTTGATACACAGTGTACTTTATTTGAAGTTCTCGTTTCATAATAGCCTAAAATATTTTATTACTTTGAGATACTTAAAATCTCAACCATCTTGTGATGCTTTGTACATGTTGCTCATATTAGACGTAGTTCAAAATACTTATCTGCCATCATGCTATTTGTAAATTTCTTTGAATTTCCACAGTAGATGGGTAATCTCATGCTTTTTTCCCCCCATATTCTTTATTATCATAAAGGAATCAATAGTTGGACTCTCCATATTCTTGGGTTCCAAATCCATGGACTCAACCAACTGTGGATTGAAAATATTTGAACAAGAAATTCTAGAAAGTTCCAAAAAACAAAACTTCAATTTACTGGGCACTAGTGATGATTTACATATCATTTGCATTTTATTTACAACTAATTACATAGTATTTACATTGTATTATAAGTAACCTAGAAATGATTTAAAGTATATGGGAGGATATATGTAGAGTATACACAAATCTTAACACCATTTTATTTAAGAGACTTGAACATCCTTGGATTTTGATGTTCACAGAGGTCCTGGAGCCAATTTCCCTGCATATACCTAGAGACACTGTACTGTTTACATATTATCACTGTCTGCTAAGGGTGGGCATGCTGCTGCTGCTAAGTCACTTCAGTCGTGTCCAACTCTGTGTGACCCCATAGACAGCAGCCCACCAGGCTCCCTCATCCCTGGGATTCTCCAGGCAAGAACACTGGAGTCGGTTGCCATTTCCTTCTCCAATGCATGAAAGTGAAAAGTGAAAGTGAAGTTACTTAGTCGTATCTGAGTCTTCGTGACCCATGGACTGTAGCCTACCAGGCTCCTCCATCCATGGGATTTTCCAGGCAAGAGTACTAAATTACCTTAAAAATTGAAGACTTAAGTAATTCCTAGTAGACAGTTGGCTCTCATTTTAAAGATTTCTAATGGACAGTGAGGACTAGAGAAGGTGTGAGTTTCTGAACTTATAAAGGTGGTCATTAAAATGAGGCACCCTCTCCCCATTAATAGTGATTAAAGAAGACCATGAGAATACTTGCTTTTAAGCAGAAAATCTCTGCATATGTTTGCTTGTGTTACATCTTATATTTCTGCTGCCTTATAAGGTATGGCTTGCCAGTGAACTTCCAAGCAATGCTCCTTCAACCCAATAAGAAAACAATGAAGAAACTAAGAGAAGTATTATATGAATTGTATAAACATCTAGACAGCAGCGCAGCAGCTATTATTGATGTAAGTATTTATTAGCCTGGTAGAATAGGAACTGGATGAATTTCAGAAAAAAATTATTGGGAGAAGATGTTATTTAATTGCTTTAAGATTCTTAGTAAATAATTTACCTTGCTTACTCCATTTTATAGTAGTTGCTTCTTGGTATTTCTAAAAGCCAGTCATTATCTTGCTGTAGATCTGATGTTTATAGCTGCAGAAATACCCACACAAGCAATGATACTAGTTGTTTACAAGAATTACAAATTGCAGAGAGGAAGAAAATAAGTCATTACTGTAACTTTATTTGGTAAAAGTAGCAGAGTCAATAGATGAGCGTTTTTAAAGAGAATCATCATTTCTCTAAAATGGTGTATGTTTATAGCTTTTTAAAAACAGAGATATATGAACATTTATGCATATAAAAACATACAAAAATGTGTGCTTTTTGTTGCTGTTGTTTAAAATTGTAGCAGGCTTTTATATTTTTTGTTTCAAATAGCTTGCTGATATTTTCCCTCTAGTTTAGAATGGCAGTATTTCACATGTGCATTAGTTAGAACCCATGGGAGAAAAATCAAGGATTTTTAATGGAAGAAAATGCAGGAAATGACTCTTAAATTTTCATGAAATTGTTGATAATATGTAAAGTCTAACTCCCATGCATAATTTCATACCAGTAAATTCTTATAACATGCATACATACTGAGTGGTATCAGAAAAAATCACAGTTGGTTTATTTTTATCCATCATTTTATAAGCCTTGTATCTCATAAACTCAATACCCCAAGCCTGAGACTAGAAAAGTAATTTTATACAGTATGCAGAGAAAAGGATGGTGGAGTCATGGTTAAACCCACACAGGCTTTGAGGGCAGAGTACTTGAATCTGACATCACTACTCACTTCCTCTGTTTCCAAGAGCAGGTCAGCCTTTCTGAGATTGTTTCCTTATTTGCAAAATGGAGTTAACAGTGTCAAACTCAGATTAAATTAGGGAAAATGTATAAACTTAGCCCAGTTCTTTAAGAAGGTACAAGAATACCTCATTTCATTGTGCTTCATTTTATTGAACTTTGCAGATACTGCCTTTTTTTTTTTTTTAACAAATTGAAGGTTTGTGGCAACTGTGCATTGTCAGATGATGGTTCTCATTTTTTAGCAATCAAGTATTTTTAAATTAAGATAGGTACATTGTTTATTAAGACAAAAGGCCATTGCACACTTAGTAGATCTATAGTAAGTGTAAACATATCATTAATATCAATGGGAAACCAAAAAAATCATGTGACTTGGCTTATGGTAACACTTGCTTAATTGCGGGTCTAGATCAGAATCTGCTATCTCCAAGGTATGCCTGTGAATGGTAATATTTTTTTTCTTTTCCTTTTTACATTTCTCTAAATACTTAGTTGAATAATCATCTGACTTTTCCGTAGGCTCCTATGGATATTCCAGGCTTAAACCTGAGTCAACAGGAATACTACCCGTATGTGTACTATAAGATCGATTGCAACTTGCTGGAATTCAAGTAAAATGAGCCCTCCAAACAGCCCTGTCCTCGAGTCGTGTTGGTGTTTGCTAACAGACATAGGCTGCAGTAGGGCTGCACTTTTAACTCTCTTTTACCCCTTGCTTGCTTCTCACCTCCTCCCCTAGGCGCCTTCTCTCCTACAGGTCCATTTCGCAACATTTTCTTTTTAAAAGGAAACTATATGTCTTGTTTCTTTTTATTGATCAGGTCTGTAAATGTGTACTGAAAAAAAAAATCAGAGTTTATTTATGAACTGAATAGTTTATTTAAAAAGGTCTTCCTCATCCATATTGTGGTATGCATTAATTCCATTTGTTACTATTGTGACAGAAGCCTTGTTTACAAGGGAATGGTGTAAACAGTCATGCCATTTTGTTCACTGTATTTAGTAGACATAATTGTTTAATAGTTACTGAATCGTGATGTAAAGAAATGTGACAATATTCAGGTATGTGCTTTCTGAATGTTTCAAATTACAATCTCTGAGCACTGTTGACAACCACAGGAGAGAATAAAATTACCTGTGCAAAGGTGGGTTGTGGTGTGCGTAACTTCAAGAGTACAGTTCAGTTTGAGAGCTTAATAAATGGTGTCGTGGCTGACGCCCTGTGCCGCTTTCAGGACTGCACTGTATCTACCAAGAGCTGACCGTCGAGGCTGACTTGCGTGATGATTCAGGTGTGCCAAATCTGGGTCAGAGCACCAACTGGAAGAATATTTTTGAACATGTGATGGGTATTTATATTTGCACACTAGACTTGGGGGTATCTCAGTGAGGAAGTAGGGCCAGTTTTGAATAAAGTTTAGTAGAACTCTGCTGCTTTAGTCGTTTGCTTTGTTTTTTAAGATTGTTAATTTTGCCCTCATCTTGACATCTATGTTACTTTTGATACAGTTTGAAGAGAGGCATGGCTAGCCTCATGGATCTCTGGAATGAGACTTAGCTTGATGTCCTGAGTGAGCTTTTGGAGTCAGGTTTTGTGGCAGTGCTCCGTTTATTATGCCCTCACAGGCTTGTAAATGAAAGAGGTTTTTACATTTTAAGGGCATTTCTAAACTATCGTATTCCACCTAGAAAATTAGCCTCTTAAATCCGTTTGGTTTCAAAATTATATATTGTTAAGTCAGAAGTAATGGTTAACTTCAAACAAATCCAGACTTCTATAAAGTAAAACGTGAGGCCACCCCTCCAGCCCCCTCAATTCCTTCTTTGCAAGGAGGTTTGTACATAGTTTTTCAGGTTTTCTCCTATGTCTCTGTAACATACATATCCACACACAGCTGATTTTTAAATAACGATAGGATCATGCCTCACACACTCTGTCGCTCACTCCTTTGCTTACCTGGTGCTCGTTGTTGTTTGGTCACTCAGCCGTGCCCGACTCTTCAGAGCCTGAGGTTTCTGACCGCCTGGCCCTTTCTCTTCCTCCCATGCCCCCAGTCTAGTAGGCACTGAACGACTGAGGCAAGCACATTCCATAATCTCTTTTCAAGATAGACAGTGATGTGGAAAAGGCATGGCGTGTGGATCATCAGATAATGAACCGTGTCACTCTTTGGCCCAGAACATTTGGACAGTGTGGCCAGGTGTTCTGTGCTGGGCTTTATAGCCTACCTTATTCAGCCTGGAAGATTTTCCTACTTGCTGGAGTTGCCCTTAAGCAGACGCCGTGTGCTCTGTGTGGAGCTTTCTGAGTGAGCATGTATCAATAGTACCTTTAGAGTAATATTGTGTATGGAACAGATACTCAGCAGATGTGAACTGTTCTCTGCTCTCACTTTAAATAGCCCCAAATGTTGGAAATTAATATGTACACAAGGTTAAAATGGCTTCCCTGGTGGTGCTAGTGGTAAGGAACCCCTCTGCCAATGCAGGAGAAACTGACTCGGGTTCTGTCCCTAGGTCAGGAAGATCTGGAGGAGGGCATGGCAGCCCACTCCAGTATTCATGCTACGGTCCATAGCGTCACAAAGGGTTGAACACTGCTGAAATGACTCAGCACGTGCACACGAGGTTAAAAATGGTATACACAAATACTATGGAGCAACTTATAAGGAAAATCTTGCTGGCCTTTAGAAGAAATGTGGTTATTGTTTCCTGTTAACATTAGTAAAGGATGGTTTGACCTAGAAAGTCTGTAACAGTATTCTAGAGGAAATGTGTTGAAAACTTCCCCAATTTAGTTCTTGTCTCTAAATTGAAGTTTACTCATTTCACTATTGTAAAGTTTTTTATGGTCTTTATTTTGCTAGCATGGATAGCTTTATTTTAATATATGAATGTAATTCTGGCCTTTTTAAAAAAGTGTAATATGACACATCAGAACTATTTTATCTCCTGGCAGATTAACCCATAGAATATTCTTAGATTCAAGTCCAGTGACTTGTGAGAGGAAAAAGGAAACAGAATAAAACCATGGAAGCGATTAGCAGTAGAGAATACCCCCAGGATTGTTTAGCTAGATTAAAAAAATGAAACTGAGGGGAAACAGGATAACACCCTTCATGAAAGAACGGTCAAAATAACGCAAGAAGAAAAAAGTTTACAACGAAGCAAAAGACAGGCAGCACACACAAGCGACATTTCCTAACAGTTGCCCAGAATTGAACTTACGTCCACAGCGGTTCTTTACCTGCAGAATTTAATAAAAATGCAAATTCGTTGCTAAATTCCCTAGAGCTGTGGTTAACAGTCTAAGGAGTACGTCTGAGGAGTTACCTACAAACACACAAGAGGCTCAGATGCTAGTGTCAGCCAATTGCAATCTGAGACTGCTTTTTAAAGATTCATCCTCTGAACCCCTCCACCCAGATGGGGTTGTTGACTTAAAAATTTGTGATCTTCAGGTCTCATTCAGATAGTGATTCTTCTCTATTTCACACAGACCACACCATAGTAGGATCATCATGGATAAGTCAGCTTTTCCTACCTGTCAGCCAGATTAGCATTCTACATCTACATGGATCAGAAGCAGAAAGCTCTGCCTTGGCCCAAACTGACCATTGTCGGTGTCCATTGCCCTTGCAAGGCCACAAAGTATCAAGTTGAAATTTGCAAAAATCATCTAAAATGATCAAAGTCCCATTTTTAGTCTTTTAATGGAAAATCCACTTTAGTGGATTAAAGACTAAAATCCATTTTAGTCTTTAATTGGAAAATCCCAGTGGGTATGATGTATCACTACTTATAAAGTGTAAAAGTACAGCCGTAACAGTTTCAAAGATCGGTTTCTATAAACAGCAAAAGGATATCAAAAGTGAAAAATAAATTGGATACAGCAAAAATTTTTGTTGATGTTTGCCCAAAAGTGGAGTAAACAGTATGTGCAACACTGCCTTAAACCTGACAGTATTAGTTTTCTTTTTTAAACTAGAGGATAAACAAACCAGAATGTCAGACCTAAAAAGCAGTTCTCGTGGGTCTCACTATTTCCTAGATATGTAGATGACCTCGTTGAATAGTTCTGTGACAAACCATTCTTAATTATCTTTTTCACCAACACAACTGGCGAGATTTTATAGTGACTGGTATACATATTTGGGCTGATTCTCAGAATAATTACTTGTCAGTACAGGTTTTAATGTGTTACTAGAAATATCATTTGTTTTTTAAAATTTGAGACCACACAAGTATTTTATTTTCCCACAAGAGGGCACTCTGGTGCCGTTGAAAAGCTAACAGTCTCTCCCTGGCCCCCCTTCACTGCCCCTCAGTTTGGTTGTGAAATACAGTTTATAGTACCCATTCTGATTTGTATATTTTGTTACAAGTATTTATTTGGGCTGATTCTCAGAATAATTACTTGTCAGTACAGGTTTTAATGTGTTACTAGAAATATCATTTGTTTTTTAAAATTTGAGACCACACAAGTATTTTATTTTCCCACAAGAGGGCACTCTGGTGCCGTTGAAAAGCTAACAGTCTCTCCCTGGCCCCCCTTCACTGCCCCTCAGTTTGGTTGTGAAATACAGTTTATAGTACCCATTCTGATTTGTTATATTTTGTTACAAGTATTTATTCATGTAAAGTTCTCAGAAAGTGTTAGATGACTCATATTCATTTTGTGACTTAATCCAGCCTCTGTGTGTGTGTGTGTGTGTGTGTGTGTGTGTGTGTGTGTGTGTGTGTGTGTATAGAACCCAGACACGTTTCAGGTGCCTGCTAGTGACAGTTTTCATGAACAATAAAATGAAAAAAATAAGGATGTCTGTGTGTGCCTGTATAATCACTTAGCAGACAGTTATTGAGCACATACTAGGCACCGGGCATTGTTTTAGGCACAGGGCATATGCCTAAATGATGCTGGGCAGTAAAAAGGCACAGTGCCTACCTTGGTGGGTCTTAAAGTCCTCTAGTGGCAGCCTCACTTGACAAAGTATAAACTTGGCAACCCCAAATAAGAAAAAGGTATTTTACTGATTTGTGAAATCCAAAGTCTGAAAACAATTAAGGATATCGGTCCAAAAAAGTCAACCTGTCCTTTCTGTCAGTGGGTACAGAATAGTCTTTTTGTTTTGTTTTAATTTTTTAATATAAATTTAATTGGAGGCTAATTACTTTACAATATTGTATTGCTTTTGCCATACATTGACATGAATCCACCACGGGTGTACATGTGCTCCGCATCCTGAACCCCCTCCCTCCTCCCTCCCGGTACCATCCCTCTGGGTCATCCCAGTGCACCAGCCCCAAGCATCCTGCATCATGCATCGAACCTGGACTGGCGATTCGTTTCACATATGATAATATACACGTTTCAAGCCATTCTCCCAAACCACCCCCCCCCCCCCTCTCCCACAGAGTCCAAAAGACTGTTCTATACATCTGTGTCTAATTTTTTTCTTTTTTTTTTTTCAGATCTGACCACATGGTTGGTCTGGTTCAGCACTGTCCAAGAGATTTTCCTGTGGTGATGGACATTCTGTGTCTCTGCAGGTGGCCACAGGTCGCTTAAAGTGTGGCTGACGGGCTGCCCTTGTGATCTTACTTGAATTTAGTTAATGTGGGCAGCCACAGGTGACTAGTGGCCAGCGCACTGTCAGGCTGGACACACTGGAGCAGTGAGCTGTTCTGCCCTTGGCGTTCTAACACGCTGCACCTTTGCTGGCTCTCTGTCTCTTAACCGGCAGAGCCAGCCCAGCTTCTTTTCACTTTGATTGCTAGACTTGATTTCCCAGGAGAGCAAAGGCTTGCTTTCTGGGTCATTGTGGATGGGCCTCAGACTGCTACAAGAGACAGCTTTCTCTTTGATCACAAAAGACAGCTACGTATACTTTGTGCATTTCTGCGCACGAGGGTAAACCCGTTGCAGTATTGAAAGACCGAAAGCTGTTTCTGATGGGAAATACTGAATCAGCGGGATTGAAAACACAGCTGGGTGGCTCTAAAGAGAGTGTAGTTTCTCCTGTCAGTCAGCACTCACTTGGCACTCTGTGGGCAGAGCGGCTGCCACGCCAGGCTCTGGAGGGAGACATGTTCTTGAAGGCCATCATTGGTCTCTCTTGACTCTTGGAGGGAGTTAAGAGGTTCATAAAATAGTGAACAGCTCAGGTTTTCAGCAAGAAGTCTAGCAGTTTACGGGTGGCCTTGGAAAGAGGCAAGTTGTGTACACAGACATCTTCCTTGTGTGCGGGTGGTTGTCACCAGGGATGTGAGGTCACAGATTTTGCCTCCTTGATCCCAGTGGCCAGATAACTGGCCAGGGGAGTTAAGAGTGACGTCCAAACTCAAACCTCCACACCCCCCACCCCAGCCTCTCACACCCACCTCTGTTTTCTGCTCCTTGTCTCGCCCTTTGCATCCAGGCACCCCAGCGTTCGGGGTTCCTCCTCCCCTTCTCCACCCCTGGCCCTGCTCCCTTGACACCTCCTAACCAGCCTTGCCCCCAACCTTGCTCAGCCTCAGTGCACCCGAGCACTGCTGCTAGGGGGATGTCTGCTCACAGATCTGAAGAGCTCACTTACCCACGAAACAATGTCCCTTTGTGCAAAATGGATGCTTCCCTTCTTTTTAATTTAGCTTCTCTGTGTGGGTTCTGAAAGCAGAATATTATTTTATTATTGTTTTATGTTTGTTTTCAACTTGACCAGAGTCTCTCTGATGGGGAATTTAGGCCATGGGCACTGGCGAGGAATGCCCCAGCAGTCTGTGGTCTCTGCTGGCCCCTTGGAGCTGGACATACCTGCCACGCTCAGATCTCTGTGCTCTCTTCTTGTGTGGTCTTGGGCAGCCTGACATCCTGTGGTCTGAACCCATTTCTTTACCTGCAGAAGAGGGATAATTATAACAACACTCTAGGACTGTTGTGAGAATTAAACCTCACGGTGTGTACCAACTTCCTGTAAGACACATGGCACAGAGGAAGGGTTTAACTTGTTAGCTGCTGTTTTTATTGTTAGTATTATTATTTTTTATGTTACCTGATGTTTGTTTCTTACTTGTCTCTTCTACATCTCATGTGAATTAAAATCAGTTTTTCTCTAGCTACATATAGTTTGAAGGCAAATTCCCCCATTAAAAACTCACCAGGATCATGTGGCTGGAAATTCTATTCCAAGGCATAATCCCCAGAGAATTGTAAACATATATCCTTACAAAATCTGTACATGAAAGTTCATAGCAGCATTATTAATAGCCAAAAAGTGGACACAGCACATGTGCCCATCAACTGACGATGGATGAGTGAATGACCTGTGGTACAGCCACACAGTGGAATGCCACTCAGCCAGAAAAAGGAATGGAGTTCCAATCCACAGCCTGGATGACTCTTGAAAACATTATGCCAAGTGAAGGAAGCCAGACATAAAAGGTCATGTATTTGTATGAGTCCATTTATATGAAATGTCAGGAATAGGCAAAGCCAAAGATCCAGGAAGACTGATGGTTGGTAGAGACCAGGAAAAGAGAGGGATTTGGGAGTGACTGCTAATTGTACCCAATTCTTTCACTCTGGGAGTTGGTGATGGACAAGGAGGCCTGGCGTGCTGCGATTGATGGGGTCGCAAGGTCAGACACGACTGAGCAACTGAACTGAACTGAAAAATAGTCTGAGATTAGATAATGGTGATAGTTGCATAGCTTTGTAAATATGTCAAAACCCACTGAAGTAGTGGCTCAGAAGGTAAAGGATCTGCCTGCAATGTGGGAGACCTGGATTCAGTCCCTGGGTTGGGAAGATCCCCTGGAGAAGGGAATGGCAACCCACTCCAGTATTCTGACCTGGAGAATTCTATGAGTAAAGGAGTCTGGCAGGCAGTCCATGAGGTTGCAAAGAGTCAGACAGGACTGAGGGGCTAAGCACAGCACAGCACACTGAACTGGACACTTTAAAAGGATAAATTTTATGATCTATATATTTCTAAATTTTAAAAGCCTGCCAGGTTTTTAAATTTTCACATTACATACAAATTCCCTCAATTCGTTTCTCATATATTTATATCAATGGAGCTAAAAAATTAATTTGAATTCCCCTTTATGAAAGAGGTGGAGTTTTACACTTCAGGGTTACTCCTTTCAGTACTCTTGCTATTCTAAGGTTTAATGGCCTTTCCTGTCGGTGTCTTTATTTTCGTGTTTGCCTTTGTTCCACTCATCTTTGCAGTTGGACTTAGCTGCGGCAGGCTGCGGGACCCCTCCCCCACTGCCAGGTCATCACACATCTGTTTCAGGGAACTCTGGTATTGCCAGTTGTCATGACAACAGTCAGCACTGCTTCCCAGCAGTGTCTGAGAAAGTAAGCTATGTGAGGATTAACTGGTCTGATGGTCTCTTTGCTGCTCTAGTATGTATCACATGCTCCTCTACACTCTCTAGAGAGAATATAGATACACTATAGAGAATATCTCTAGTTCATTCATTCACCAGGGGGTTCCCTGGTGGCTCAGACAGTGAAGAGTCTGCCTACAGTGACAGAGACCTGGGTTTGATCCCTGGGTTGGGAAGATATCCTGGAGAAGGAAATGGCAACCCTCCCTCTCCCCACCCCCAGTATTCTTGCCTGAAAAGTCCCATGGACGGAGGAGCCTGGCAGGCTACAGTCCATGGGGTCACAAAGAGAACACAACTGAGCGACTTCACATTCTTTCACTGGACAAGACAACCCTTCCCTGAAGGTACACATTATGAGTTCCCTGAGGGCAGAATCCATTTCCTTCAGCAAATGTGAAAACCCAGCTGTGACAAAGCAGTCTGGAGAGAGACCCTGTCTACCTGGAGCTGACACGTTGGTGGTGGAGCAGCAACAAACTCATCAAGTGCAACCTTTCACCTCTGACCTTGTGAGGTGATAAGAGAGTGACCTGGGCTGAGAAGGGGTGAGGAGAGCTGCTTTAAATAGGGTGGTGACTTGCCCTGGAAGACACTGGGCCTGCATAGAACTAGGGGAAGGCCATCCCTGGCTGGAGGGACAGCAGCTGCAAAGGTCCCTGCAGGGAAGGCACTCAGAGGGTTCAAATACAAGGCCAGCACGGCTTCTGACCAAGAGCTTAGCCAGTGAGGGGGTGTCAGCAGTTTTAAGCCAGGTAGGGTCTTACAGACCATGGCAGAGAACCTAGGTTGAGTTATAGCAAAGGGAACCCGCCGTAGGGTCTGACTGACGTGTTTCAAGAATCCCCACTTACTCACGTGTTTGTCACTGTTTCTTACATCGTGTTTGTCACGTTTATGGCCAGTGCTGGGTTCATCCAGCACATAGATTTGAGAGCTTTCTATGCCAGGAAGTATATTGAACTTTGCACCCCAAAACTGTCCACTGCGTCACTTTTTAAGAGTGCTTTGCGAACAGACTCAGTGCTATCCTGCTAATGTCCATGGAGATCCAGGCAGAGTTTAGTAATTTGTGAACTTTATTATGAGTTTCTGCACCAGTTTCTTCAAACTCCTAGTCATCATGTGTTTATAAAATTACTTGGCAGTTTAGATCCTATCGGATACATAACCCAGCTAACTCCGCAGCTCTTTGGCAATAGCCAACATATGACAACAGGGTTCGTGGGGGTGGAGGACACTGTGGTTTCCTTCTCATTTTCACAATATGTCTGTATGTCTCACATCCACATTCAAGATGGGGGCAAGTTGTCTTTTTGCTTCAATCCATTATGCTCTTCTGCTGGGAAACAAGAAGCTATGATCTCTGTTCTTTAACTTAATATAGAAATCTATCAGAGCGACCTCTCTGGTGGTCCAGTGGCTAAGACTCCACTTTCCCAATGCAGTGGTTCCTGAGTTCGATCCCTAGTCCAAGAACTAAGATCTCACATGCTGCAGCTAAGAGCCAGCACAGCCAAGAGAATAAATATTTTTAAAAATAAGTCTATCATATAAATGGTTGCTACTCTAACCTCTCTCTTGCCTCTGCCTCTTAAGTCATTTAAGGTATTCATCTGGCTCAGCTATTATCGCATCCCTAACTCTTTTAGGAAGTACTGCAACTTCAGAGAGGTGTGACCACTGGGAACAAGGAATTAATTGCTTGAGAACTGATAGTGTTAGTTCTGGAATGGGGCCGTCTAATTAGGTACTTCAGTTGAAGGGAAGTGTGAGCTTTTCCCAAAGTGCTACAGATTTTAATTGGCCCTTGCTTTAATTTTGCCCTTGCTTCAGAATTCCTTTTCTAAAATAAATGATTTGGAAGGCTCTTATCTTCAAACTCAGACACACAGCTTCAGTTCCTCCTCCCTGGAAAAGTGAACTCTCCAGTTTAGTCTCCCCAAACTTGGCAAATCACACATTGAAATTGTGAGGCCCCAATAACATTTATCAAGACTCCTCCATTTTTCCTTTTTTTTTTCCTCCCTCTTTGATAACTTTGCGTATCTTTCATGCCTTATTTTGTTTGGTCACAATCTTTTAACATTCTGATTCTCTTTTGATTGTTTTACTTTGGTAATTCTTCTGTTTATTCTGTTTTCCCTTATTCTTACTTCATTTCAGAACCTCGTTCCAATGAACCCGCTTTTGCTCCTGTAAGGAACAGTGTGCATGTTGAAAGGCTTGCCTGAAATTTCATGATGCTAAGCGGCCCTTTCAAATCCTCTCTGAAACTGAGGGGGATGAATGGTGAAATCATGCAGGGAGACAGTAGAGTGGTTGGGGGGATTCTCCAGAGAAACAGAACCAATAGGAAACTCTGAGAGGAGATTTATTATAATGAATTGGCTCACACAGTTGTGGAGGCTGGAAAGTCCCAGATCTCCAGAGCTGATGTCATAGTTTGAGTCCCAAGGCCAGACACTGCAATAGAATGACGAAGCAACTAATGTCCAAGCTCGAAGGCCCTCAGGCGGGAGAACTCTCTCTGACTTGTGGCAGGTCAGCCTTTTGTTTTATTCAGGTCTTCAGCTGATTGGATGAGGCCCACTCACATTAGGGAGGGCAGTCTGCTTTACTTGGGTCCACCCATTTAAATATTAATCTCATCCAAATACACCCACACAGAAAGTCTCAGAATAAAGTTTGACTATCTCTGGGTACCCAGTGATCCAGTCAAGAATGATACATAAAATTAATCCCCTATAAGCAGCTCTTCCTTTCTCAGTAACCACACAATCCTGGGTTTAGGGTTATTTTTTGTTCGATGTATACAGAAGTCGAACCAAAATAAGAAGGACTGGAATGTCAGTCCAGAGCTGGAACGTTATTTTTGTTTTATACCATTCTGGTTTACAAGCTCCTTATGTACCCGTTACCAGGTTGTGAACATGCTCTTTTTACTGGTCTCTGTCTTTTAATCTTCACAGGAATTGTTCCAGAACTTCCCGTTCTCCAGGGTTCCTTCCCAGCTCCTGCCCCCTTTGAGCTCAGGTCCGTTGCTCTGCCTCAGGCCACATGGCCACCGAACAGTCAAGCTGAAGTTTAATTTGGAACTAGTGGGCTCCTTAGTCCCAAGAGCCTGCTGGGTGGGAGGCATCATGCTAAGTGTTACATGTCCTTGCTTTTTCAACACCTCTGGACTTCTCTCTGCCTTTGTCCTTCCCATTTCTGGAAAGGTATGTCCTGTTTCAACCAGTGTTTCCCTGCCCCTGCTACCTCCAACACTTGGCTCGATCTTACTGTCCAGTCACTCTGAACTTCTTTTTTTCTTTCTTATTTTTCACCTTTGTCTTATATAAGCATAATTCTGTCCTCTTTACAAAAAACTCTCCCTTAACCCTATGTGAAAACTCTTGAGAGTCCCTTGGACTGCAAGGAGATCCAACAGTCCATTCTGAAGATCACCTCTGGGATTTCTTTGGAAGGAATGATGCTAAAGCTGAAACTCCAGTACTTTGGCCACTTCACGCGAAGAGTTGACTCTTGGAAAAGACTCTGATGCTGGGAGGGATTGGGGGCAGGAGGAGAAGGGGATGACAGAGGATGAGATGGCTGGATGACATCATGGACTCGATGGATGTGAGTCTGAGTGAACTTCGAGAGATGGTGATGAACAGGGAGGCCTGGCGTGCTGCGATTCATGGGGTCGCAAAGGGTCGGACACGACTGAGCGACTGAACTGAACTGAACTTCTAAAGCTACTTAGCGATCTCTCCCTTTTCTTTTAGTCTCCATTTTATTATTATTATTCCAGATAAGCCCTCAGTCTGCCCATCCATGGAAAACTATTCCTGGCAAAGTCATCGAGAACATCCTGTTTCATCAGATGTAGTGACTGCTCTGCTTGAGTCCACAGCATTTGTCCCCATTGACCACTTCCAGAAACGCTCATTTCTTCTCTTTTCTTGCACTGTTTTACTCATTTTCTGCCCAACCCTTCCCTCGATGGTTCTCTCAATTGGTTGTGCATCAGAATCACCTGGAGGGCTTGTTAAGTCACAGGTTGTTGGCCCCAACCCAGAGCTTCTGACTCCACAGGTCTAGAATGGGGTCTAAGGTTTGGCAGCTAATGAATTCCAGGTGATGCTGATGGATTCCAGGTGCTCCAGAAACCAAACTTAGATGCTGACTTTGCTGGTTTTTCAGAATGTTCTCTTTGTGAGCTCTCTTAGTGTCATTCATTTGAGATGGTTGGATGGCATCACTGATTCAATGGACATGAACTTTGGCAAACTCTGGGAGATGGTGAGGAGCAGGGAAGCCTGGTGTGCTGCAATCCACAGGGTCACAAAGAACTGGACATGACTTGGCAACTGAATAACAAAATACATCTCATAGATTCTGGATCATCTATTTCTGAAATTCCATCCCTCATTCCCACTTCTCTCCAGTCTGGCAGGGAGATGTACTTTAAGATTGTCTCCAGTATTTCTTGAAAGAGGCACTTTTGGCATTTGGGATGTAGCGGTTCTCTGTTGAGTGAGGCTGTCCTCTTCCCTGAAGAATGCTCAGTAGCGCCCAGCCACTGGAACAAGCACATCAAACATTTTGTAGCTATGTGAACTTAGGCAACGTAACGAACCTCTCTGAGTCTCCATCTCTCTCATCTGTGAAAAGAACTCCTTCACAAGGTTATTGTGAAGATTAGCAGTGAGAAACACTGAGCTCTTTTCTCTGACACAGATGGGCACTCAGCAAATAATAGCTCTCTCTATGGCCCTGATAATCTCTACCTGATATCACTGCAGCTGCCCACTTCCTGCTCACACAGTCTTGGTGCTCCAACCCTTGCTCATACTGCCACAACAGTAGCTTCTAAGAGGCAGAGTTTAAAATGCAGAGATCACTTTCTCCTTGGGCATCTTCATGTGTCTCCATCACACATACAGTAAACCCAAGTCCTTAGCCTATGAGTAGCGTACATATCACAGAATCTCACCAAGTGACGTTCAGGAGGCTTCTTCTGGGTTCTAAAGTACCTCATTCCTTTGTAACTTAATGAGGGAGATAGTCACCATTAATAGTAAATGACTTGGCAGAAATTTCTTTAAGCCTAGATTTCCTATTGCAAAATATCAGCAAGAGACACTTAAAATCATGAGGGTTTTAGATCTGTCAATAAAGGATCAGGAAGTCATATAGAAGGAATAATTCAGAAGGTGAATTTTCTGAAGTTGTGTCTAGGGTAGACACACGATTTGTTGTTTAACACTATAGTTATAGGTATCTATGAAACCTTATAAATTGTATTAATCACATAGAATATGAGCTTAATAGAAATATCTGAGCTGAACACACGTGACATACATTTAAACGAGGAGACTTCACTGCCCCTCCTCCTGCTCCTTTTCCTGATCCCAGGCGGCTCACTTTGCTTGTCCTCTTTGGAAGCTATGTTCGTTGTGGCTACATCTATTGCAGTGTAAGGCTTGTAACTGGGCCCTGGAAGAGCCTCAGGGTAAGGGGGAGAATGAGGCACTAACAAAGTCTTGTTCCAGTATGCCTAGAGCCAAATTAATTTAAATCTGTCATCTCTTTTTTTCACAAAAGAGAACACACAAAATAATCCATAATCCCACATATCTGTGTTGTTTTTGTAAAACAGCACATTACCACCTCAGTGGCCATCAACAAATGGATAAAGAAAAATATTGTGCTGTGTATATACATACACATACGCACACAATGGAATATTATCCAGCCATAAAAAGAATGACAGCTTGCCATTTGTGATAAAGCGGATGGACCTAGAGGGTATTATGCTGACAGAAGTAAGTTAGAGAAAGACAGATACTGTATGGTCTCACTAACATGTGGAACCTAAAAAACAAAACGGGCACTTCCCTGGTGGCCCAGTGGTTAAGAATCTGCCTTCCAATGCAGGGCACATGGGTTAGATCCTCTGCTGGGGAACCAAGATCCCCCATGCCCCAGGGCAACTAGGCCTATATGCTGCAACTGCTGAGCTTACGCACTCCACAGCTGGCTTACCGCAACTGGAGCGAAGACTGAGAGCGGCAATGGAAACCCCACCAGCTGCAACCAAGATCCTGATGCTGCAACCAACACAGCCAAATAAATACCTATTTTTAAAGTAGTAAAAATAAAAAGGGACTTCCGTCGTGGTACAGTGGACAAGAATCCACCTTAGACTTCTTGCCCTTGCTCCCTTGGAAACTTCGGCCCACCTCTCCTTCACGTACTCCAGCACCATGTTGCAATGCCCATCGGAGGCCTTCACAGCGCCCAGGAGCTTCCTGTTGTGGCAGCTGATGGGCACCTGGGTGTTGTTCTTGACCGGCTGCGCGAGCATGGAGTGGCCTCGAGTTAACCTTCTCCTCCTCCCGCGTCTGTAGCTGCTCTGGGATCGTCTCGCTACTGGGTTTCTTGAGAAGGCCCATGGTGGTGGTGGCGGCTACACTCTCGGGTCGATTCTGTCTCCTCCGTTTCCTCAACCTCGTCACTGCCTGTTTCAGACTTTGATTTCTAAAGAGGAGGAGGCTGGGTGGCTCCCAGGCTCCATCCTTTCCTCAGAACAGAGCAGAGTGGGGACAATGAGGGGTCTGCCATGGGGGTCTGGCTAGTCTCCATGCACCAGAGTCCCCAGGGTGCAGAAGGGCAGTGAGAGGGGGCTCAGCTCTTTGGGAGGTGGGAGGAGGATGGAGGTGTCTATCTGGGGAAAAGACTCGAGAATACTCTGGAAGCATCAAGAAATCTCAACTTATCCTGCTCTTGGAGAGCATCTCCTGTTATTATGGAAAGGGCTGGTTTGCTCAGGTTCTTTGCCATGTGGGACCTGTTGTCATGTGTTAGTCCCTTAGTCATGTCTATTTGTGACCCCATGGACTGCAGCCCACCAGGCTCCTCTGTCCATGGGATTTTCCAGGCAAGAATACTGGGGTGGGGAGCCATTCCCTTCTCCAGGGCATCCTCCCAACCTAGGAATGGAACCTGGGTTTCCTGCATTGCGGGCTGATTCTTTACCATCTGAGCCACAGGGAAAGCTCTATGTTGTCTTGGGTTAACCAATTGTCCTGAGTCTTCTCAGGATCCCTAGAAGGCTCCTAGGAGTTTTGAGAATTGGATGGAACAAAACAAAACAAAATGAGATAGTTAGGGCTCCCCTGACAGTGGAGAGGGAGCTCCAGTTATCCATATGTCAAAAATAAAATCAATGTTTTCATTGTAGGAGATTTGTTTTGGTAGCATTATTGGATTAGAGTTTAAGATACATGCTTAAATATCTTTTACAAAGGATATCTTTAAGGACTATCATTATAAGAGGTGCTTAGAAAAGGTAAGACAAGAGTTGTCACTCGAAGATATGCAACATGAGATAATTATTGAAAATTTACTGTATCGTTATCAACATTTATGGAAGGCCTAATAAGTGTTTGCACTAAGTGGTTTCCATTCATTATCTCATTTAATCCTCATAACAATGCTGAGATAATCATGTGTGTGTTACTTGCTCAGTTGTGTCCAACTGTTTGTGACCGCATGGACTGTAACCCTCCAGGCTCCTCTGTCCATGGGATTCTCCAGGCAAGAATATTGGCATGCAGGAGAACAAGATGGCGGAGGAGCAGGTGGACACGGAGTACACCCATCTCTGCGGATACATTAGGACTACACCGTCAGACACAGAAGTGCATGCAGAACATCAGCTGAGAGGGACAGGAGTACCTGATCAGCAGAAAAGAATATATACAACCACACAAATCTCAGTAGGATGAAGGAACTGGGGGAAAAGTAGGACTGGACCTGCCCTCCACGGGGCGGGGACTGAAGCAGGGGTCTGATCCCCACATGGGTGCAGTTGTCTGAGTCAGAGGAGAAACATTTAAGGCTGAGAGTGAAACAACTGACCTGTGGCAGCCTAAATGGAATCAGAATCAGACAGTCCTTGCCATAGTCTTAGACACCCCGAACGGGACGTAGATCCCCTGAAAGGTGGAGTGGCTGGGAGCTGGAGTTTAGGGACTGTGGAATCCCAGTGCAAGGGCTGCAGTTGACTGTGGGGAGTCGGGTCGAGGGGATGTGAGGAAG
>SJYC01008145.1:0-49277 GCA_006408675.1 Madoqua kirkii
AAAGAGAGGATAAAAGATCTACAAAATCAACCCCAAACAATTAAGAAAATGGCATTAGGAACATATATATCAATAATTACTGTAAATGTAAATGGATTAAGTGCTGCAACCAAAAGATGCAGACTGGCTGAATGGATACAAAAATATGACCCAAATATATGCTGTCTACAAAACCCACCTCAGACCTAAAGACGCATATAGACTGGAAGTGAGAGGATAGAAAAGTATATTCCATGCAAATGGGAATCAAAAGAAAGTTGGAGTAGCAATCCTCATACCAGACAGAATAGATCTTAAAATAAAGAAGATTACAAGAGATAGGGAAGGACAATACATAATAATCAAGGGGTCAATCCAAGAGGAAGATATAACAATTATAAATATCTATACGCCCAATATAGGAGTACCTCAATACATAAGACAAACACTAGCAGACATAAAAGGAGAAACTGACAGTAATACAATCACAGTAGGAGACTTTAACACCCCACTCATGCCAATGGACAGATCATCAAAACAGAAAATTAATAAGGAAACACAAGTCTTAAATGATACATGAGATGAGATAGATCTCATTGATATCTTCAAGACATTCCATCCAAATGCAGAAGAATACACTTTCTTCTCAAGTGCACATGGAGCATTCTACATGATAGATCACATCTTGGGTCACAAATCAAACCTCAGTAACTTTAAGAAAATTGAAATCATATCAAGCATCTTTTCTGACCACAGTGCTATGAGACTAGATATCAATTACAAGAGAAAAAAACTGTAAGAAACACAGACACATGAAAATTAAACAACACGTTTCTAAATAACCAACAGGTTACTGAAGAAATCAAAAAGGAAATTAAAAAATTTGTAGAAACAAACGACAATGAAAATACAACAACTCAAAACCTATGGGATGCAGCAAAAGCAATTCTAAGAGGGAAGATTATAGCAATACAATCCTACCTCAAGACACAAGAAAAACATCAAATAGACAACCTAACTTTACAACTAAAACAACTGGAAAAAGAACAATGACAAAAAAATAATCAGTAGAAGGAAAAAATCATAAAGATCTGAGCAGAAATAAATGAAAAAGAAATGAAAAGAAAAAAACTGTAAGAAACACAAACACATGAAAATTAAACAACACGTTTCTAAATAACCAACAGGTTACTGAAGAAATCAAAAAGGAAATAAAAAAATTTGTAGAAACAAACGACAATGAAAATACAACAACTCAAAACCTATGGGATGCAGCAAAAGCAATTCTAAGAGGGAAGATTATAGCAATACAATCCTACCTCAAGACACAAGAAAAACATCAAATAGACAACCTAACTTTACAACTAAAACAACTGGAAAAAGAACAATGACAAAAAAATAATCAGTAGAAGGAAAAAATCATAAAGATCTGAGCAGAAATAAATGAAAAAGAAATGAAAGAAACAATAGTAAAGATTAACAAAACTAAAAGCTGGTTCTTTGAGAAGATAAACAAATTGACAAACTTTTAGCCAGACTCATCAAGAAAAAAAGACAGAAGAATCAAATCAACAAAATTAGAAATGAAAAAGGAAAGACTACAACAGACAATGCAGAAATACAAAGGATTAAAAGAGACCATTATGAACAACTATATGTCAATGAAATGGATAACCTGGAAGAAATAGATAGATTCCCAGAAAAGTTTAATCTTCCAAGACTGAACCAGGAAGAAATAGAAATTATGAACAACCCGGTTACAAGCACTGAAATTGAAGCTGTGATAAAAAAATCTCCCCCAAAAACAAAAACCCAGGATCAGATGGCTTCATAGGAGAATTCTATCAAACATTTAGAGAAGAGCTAATGCCTATCCTTCTAAAACTCTTTCAAAAAAGTGCAGAGGAAGGAATACTTCCAAACTCATTCTACAAGGCCACCATCACCCTGATACCAAAACCAGACAAAGACCACGCAAAAAAAGAAAACTATAGGCCAATATCACTGATGAACATAGATGCAAAAATCCTGAACAAAATTTTAGCAAACAGAATTCAGTAACACATCAAAAAGTTCAAACACCAAGATCAAGTTGGGTTTATTCCAGGAATGCAAGGATTCTTCAATATACGCAAATCAATCAATGTGATACACCATATTAACAAATTGAAAGATAAAAACCATATAATAATCTCAATAGATGCAGAAAAAGCCTTTGACAAAATTCAACACCCATTTATGATGAAAACTCTTCAAATAATGGGCATAGAAGGAACCTACCTTAACCTGCTTCTGCTGCTGCTAAGTCGCTTCAGTCATGTCCGACTCTGTACGACCCCATAGATGGCAGGTCACCAGGCTCCCCAGTCCCTGGGATTCTCCAGGCAAGAGTACTGGAGTGGGTTGCCATTTCCTTCTCCCATGCATGAAAGTGAAAAGTGAAGTGAAGTCGCTCAGTCATGTCTGACTCTTTGCGACCCCATGGACTGCAGCCTTCCAAGCTCCTCCATCCATGGGATTTTCCATGCAAGAGCATTGGAGTGGGGTGCCATTGCCTTCTCTGTACCTTAACCTAGTGAAGGCCACATATGATAAATCTACAGCAAACATTCTCAATGATGAAAAACTGAAAGCGTTCCCTCTAAGATCAGGAACAAAACAAGGGTGTCCACTTTCACCACTATTATTCAACATAGTTCTGAAAGTCCTAGCTACAGCAGTCAGAGAAGAAAAAGAAATAAAAAGAATCCAAATCAGAAAAGAAGAAGTAAAGCTCTCACTGTCTGCAGATGACATGATACTGTACACAAAAAACCTTAAAGATAGTATCAGGAAATTACTAGAGCTAATCAGTGAATTTATCAAAGTTGTAGAATTCAAAATCAATACACAATACACTTGCATTTCTATATGCTAACAATGAAAAATCAGAAAGAGAAATTAAGGAATCAATCCCATTCACCACTGCAACAAAAAGAATAAAATATCTAGGAATAAGACAAAAGAACTGTACACAGAAAATTATAAGACACTGATGAAAGAAATCAAAGACAATATAAACAGATGGAGAGATTATTCCATGTTCCTGGGCAGGAAGAATCAATGTTGTGAAAATGACTGTACTACCAAATGCAATCTACAGATACAGTGTGATCCCTATCAAATTACCAATAGCCTTTTTCACAGAACTAGAACAAAAAAATTCATAATTCATATGCAAACACAAAAGACTCTGAATAGCTAAAGCAGTCTTGAGAAAGAAGAATGGAGCTGGAGGAATAAAGCTTCCAGACTTCAGATTATACTACAAAGCTACAGTCATCAAGACAGTATGGCACTGGCACAAAAACAGAGATATAGACCAATGGAACAAGATGGAAAGTCCATAAATAAACCCATGTACCTATGAGTACCTTATTTTTGACAAAGGAGGCAAGAATATACAATGGGGCAAAGACAGCCTCTTCAATAAATGGTGCTGGGAAAACTGGACAGCTACATGTAGAAAAATGAAATTAGAACACTTCCTAACACCATACATAAAGATAAACTCAAAATGGATTAAATACCTAAATGTAAGACCAGAAACTATAAAACTCTTAGAGGAAAACATAGGCAGAACACTCGATGACATAAATCAAAGCAAGATACACGACCCACCTCCTAGAGTAACGGAAATAAAAACCAAAGTGAACAAGTGGGACCTGATTAAACTTAAAAGCTTAAAAGCTTTTAACTTAAACACGTTTGCACAGCAAATATCATAAGCAAGGCGAAAAGACAACCTTCAGAATGGGAGAAGATAATAGCAAATGAAACAACTGACAAAGAATTAATTCCAAAATATACAAGCAGCTCATACAACTCAATACCAGAAAAATGAACAACCCAATCAAAAAGTGGGAAAAGACCTAAAGAGACATTTCTCCAAAGAAGACATACAGATGGCTAACAAACACATAAAAAGATACTCAACATTGCTCATTATTAGAGAAGTGCAAACCAAAACTACAATGAGATATCACCTCACACCAGTCAGAATGGCCATCTTCAAAACATCTACAAAACATCTGCTGGAGAAGGTGTGGAGAAAAGGGAAAGTTCTTGCACTGTTGGTGGGAATGTAAATTGATACAGCCACTATGGAAGACAGTATGGAGGTTCCTTTAAAAACTAGGAATAAAACCACCGTTTGACCCAGCAATCCCACTCCTAGGCATATACCCTAGGAACCAAAATTGAAAAAGACACATGTATCCCATTGTTCACTGCAGCACTATTTACAATATCTAGAATATGGAAGCCACCTAGATGTCCATCAACAGATGACTGGATAAAGAAGTTGTGGTACATATACACAAAGGAATATTACTCAGCTGTAAAATGGAATGCATTTGAGTCAGTACTAATGAGGTGGATCAATCTAGAACCTATTATACAGAGAGGGGATATATGTATACCTATGGCTGATACATGTTGAGGTTTGACAGAAAACAAAATTTTGTAAAGCAATTATCCTTCAATTAAAAAAGTGTTAGTCAAAAAAAAAAAAAAAAAAAGAATATTGGAGTGGATAGTCATTCCTTTACTCAGGGGATCTTCCCAACCGAGGGATCAAACCTGAGTCTCCTCCATTGCAGGTAGATTCTTTACTGTCTGAGTCACCAGGGAAGAGGATAATCATAACTGTAAGTAACCATAGACGGAGTCATGGTCAGCAGCCCAAAGTCACACAGGGCTTCTGGTTTGCTCTCTGAGAACCACTAGAACTTACTGCTGGGAAATCCTTCTTTTCTTTGTGAATAGTCGCAAGTATCCTGGAAACCAGCCAAGCCTTTATAGGAAGTCTCTTGTTCTGGACTTGGAGGGACAGGGAGAGAATAGTCATAGTCTGGGGTAGAAAGAAAGATAGGAAATGGTCTCATTTGCTTTGAAATCTGAAATCACATGTCGAATGTTCAAATCATTTCAGCCAAAGTGGAGTTTTGTCTCTGTTCACTTGGCCACTGCAGGCGCATGTGGGGAGGAGGGTGGTCCATGTTTTCAGACCCAAACTCCTTTTCCTCTCTTACTGGTTCTGGGTTAGACCAGGAGGCCCGAAACCTGGATTTCAGCCCAGGCTGCTCTCTGGCTCCTGAAATCTTCATTGTCTTGAGTGTGGAAGTGGGGTGGGGGGAGATGGCACCACCTCTCTCCAAGCTCAGGTTGGCTTGAAATGTGCTGCACACACATACAGCATCACTGTTGTCAGGAAGATGCAGAAGGGGAGCTGAGGCCCTTGACAGAGAGTAGCTGTGTGCAGGATCTGCGCAGGATCCACGCAGCTTCCTTTTAAGAGGCCTGAGTGAGGGAACGGGTGTGCTTCTGAGCTCAGAAAGCTCTGCAAAGGTATATTTTTGAGACTGATGCAAAATCCCAGGCAGTGACGTTCTAGTGACTCATCCCAGTGGGCAGAAGTGATTTTAAATAATGACAGTATCAACCATCTTCCTTCTCCTACTCCTTCTGCCACGGAACACAAACTCTCTGGTCCTGCACCCACTGAGTCAGCTACTCTCTGCAGGCCTGAGATGCAGGCAGAGCTACACGTGGGTCATGATGCAGCTCTCCAGGACGAGGGGGGAAAGCACCGTTCTTCTGTCCCCCCCCCCACACCCCCGTACCAAGCCCAGATAAACAAGGGTGATAAAAAGGTCACCTTGTACATTCCCCAGTTTTAAACAGACTTTTCAGAGTGAAGTGAGTTGTACTTTTAGTTGCTGCCATCAGAGACGAGGGCACTTGAGTTAATTAGAAAGGGAGGCCACCCAGTTTTGGTTAGAAATTGGTAGCATTTTAGAGAGAAAGAAACTGCTGTAATTGGATGGGGGCAGCTTACAGATGCCTTTCAGACAGAACAATACGGGTATTGGCTTAGGAAAGTGGACGCAGGTTGTGGCCAGGTTTGCAGCTCTTGAGTTTCTCCATGACCAGCACAGAGATGGACTCGTGGACCCCAAAACGGTGCCCAGTCTCAGGGTCCTGGCAACACTGACCAGTATCCTGGTCGCCCCTGGTGACCCCGGGGCCTCTGGAGGCAAGAGGCCAGTCAAGGATTTTGCTGGGGCTTTGGAAGGATGGCAGAGACTCTCGAGCTAGCAGCGGGAGGAAAAAGGAAGATGGTTTCTAGAAGAGACCAACCTCAAGAATAAAAATGAGCTGGAGATGGACAAGATGGGAATCAAAGCAAACACTCAGCATGGAGGCCGTCACAGGAGTTGGGTACAGGGGTGGGAATCTTGGGTTCACCCCTCATCTCCCTCACCCCAGACTCTGAGGCTCTGAACTGGGAGATGCATGATTGTAAGGGATGAATATTCACTGGGTACTGTCAGGACAAATGCTAATTAAAGTAAGAGGTTCCATCCCCCCTGTTTAAAAATGATGGAAGAGATTTCCTTCTCTTCCTTTTACTTTGAGCACTGACTTCAGAAAACTTGTCGTTGTCAGGATCTGCTCTCTTCTTTGAAAGATGTAAATCCTTTTGAAGACTAGACTGGCATTTTGTCCCTTTTATGACCCAGGGATATCTTCATCAGGCACCTCTTGACTTTCGAATGCCAAGGGAGATGGCATCTGTCTCCCAGCATAGGTGAGTTGCAAAACACCCTCCTGTCATGAAGGAGAAGTTTGTTTTTCCTTTCGATAAAGTCATGTAGGTAACACAGATGGTCACCCCAATTACCAGGTAAAGTTAGGATGAGCTGTGTGTGACCGATGGTGCTGGCAAGTCCCCTGACTTCAGGACTACTGGGGTTTATCCTGAGAACCTGTATGTAATGGGTTGCATCTGCATGGCTCTCTAAAGGGGTGAGATTTCCTTCTGCTTCTGTAATTCTTGATGGATTGTCTGTGCAGTGCCTCACATTCTGGTTCAATGCTTATTCAATAGCAAAACTGATTTTGTTCTCTACTACACTTGGGAAGAGAATTTCTGTGTTGGGAGAAGATTTTGCTTTTGATTTTCCTGGTGGCTCAGATGATAAAGAATCTGCCTGCAACGTGGGAGACCCAGATCTGGTCTCTGGGTGGGGAAGCTCCCCTGGAGAAGGGAATGGCTACCCACTCCGGTATTCTTGGCTGGAGAATTCCATGAACAAGAGGAGCCTGGCGGGCTGGAGTGCATGGCGTCACCAGGAGTTGGGCACCACTGAGAGGCTCACACTCTCACTTTTATACTTTCCCCAAAAGTACCTACCATATATGGAGTATGTGCCTGACCTCCTGAATTAAGTCCATATTTCTAAGAACAGTGCATACCACTTGGTTTTTACAGCTGAAGTCCTCTCAAAGGACCTAACATTTTCCAAGGGATGATCTTAAAGCTCCGTGAAGGATCAGATATTCATCTGTGGTGGTTTCAGAAGGTAAGAGACTTGTCCAAGCTCATGACAACTGGAGAGAAACAAGAGAGTGTTAATTCCTGGACCCCAGGGCTCTCTGCTGCCGTATCACCCATCCCTAGAAGCACATGTCATTTGGATTGTCACTGTATTACACTCTTATATAATTTATTTTATAGTCACTTGCAATATTCAAAATTTCCCCCAAGTTCCTGATCATAGTCTGTTTCATGATGTTTGATGAATTCTTAAAAAAAAAAAAAAAAGCAGTTTGACCCTCTTCTAGGTAAGTGTGTGAGAGAAATGAGTGCATATTTCCATGGAATGACTTGTACATTCCTATTTGTAGCAGTTTTATTCATGAGAACCAAAACCTGGACACAACCCAAACATCTATCCACAGGCGAGTAGAGAAGACAATTGTGGTTTTTCTGTACAAGGAGTCCTGCTCAGCCATTAGAATAAATAAACGATACATGTGAGTCCTTAATGAGTCTCAAAAATATTACAGTGAGCCAGAGAAAACAGCCCACGATCACCATATGCTTTCCACTTAGGTGAAATTCTGTAATAAGCCAAACTAACCTATAGTGAGAGAAAGCATCTCAGTGGTTGCCTGGGTGGAAGAGACAAGACTGACTGCAGATGAGAATGAGGGAGCTTTGGGTGATGGTGGATATGTTTTAAGTCTTGATTAGGATGGTGGTTGCACAAGCGTATCTATTTATCAAAATAACCCGAACACCTAAAATCAGTTCAGTACAGTTGCTAAATTGTGTCTGACTCTTTGCAACCCCATGGACTGCAGCATGCCAGGCTTCCCTGTCCATCACCATCTCTCAGAGTTTGCCCAAACTCATGTCTATAGAGTTGGTGATGCCTTCCAGTCATCTCCTTCTCTGTCATCCCCTTCTCCTCTTACCTTCAATCTTTCCCAGCATCAGGGTCTTTTTGAGGGAAACAGTTCTTCCCATCAGGTGGGCAAAAATATTCATTTATTCCAATGAATATTCAGGACTTATTTCCTTTGGGATTAACTGGTTTGATCTCCTTGCTGTCCAGGAACTCTCAAGAGTCTTCTCCAACACCATAGTTCAAAAGCATCAGTTCTTTGGTGCTCAGCTTTCTTTGTGGTTCAATTCTCACATCCATATATGACTACTGGAAAAACCATAGCTTTGACTATATGGAACTAAAATAGTCATTGGAAAAGATCCTGATGCTGGGAGAGATTGAATGCAGGAGCAGAAGGGGTTGACAGAGGATGAGACGGTTGGATGGCATCACCGACTCAGTGGACCTGAGTTTGAGCAAGCTCCAGTAACTGGTGATGGACAGGGAAGCCTGACATGCTGCAGTCCATAGGATCGCAAAGAGTTGTACATGACTGACTGAACTGAACTGAAGTATATATAACATACACTTCAGTCAGGTTTCTTCAGGAAAAAATCATCTTCCCCTTTATGCACAAAATTTGAAATTTAAAAAGATGCAGTTTTCTGAATCAGTCAAGGTGACCTGGTCCCTATGAAGATGGGAGTATGACCCTCCTGCAGGGCCCTCTGAATATGTCACAGGCTTACAAGGGCGTTAAGGTTTTCCTAGTCTCTGAGAAGTAAGCAGGGGCCTGGCTCGCAATAATGCTCAGCTGGGAGGGAAGGGTATGTTCCCAGATCCCTTCTCTGGGGAAAGCCTGCCCTATCAGAATAAAGCGTACCCCACAGCTAGAAGGGTTGTTGATGAATCATGAGGCTTTTATAGGACTGAAAGGGCTGTGATTCACATGTGTCAGAGCTGATGGGAAAATTAAGGGTTCCCTTCCCCAAAGAGGGGGGATAGAGAACTCTCTCTTTAAATATTACATTTCTTTAGATAAAAAACTAAGTCGCTTCAGCTCCTCCCCACTGATTCATTCAGGAGAAATACCTGTCAGGTTTTATGTCTAGTGAAGTCAAATCCTTTCTCTGAACAAGGTAGTGTAGGGTGAGGGAGATCACTTAGGTCTTGCCAGTGTTTATTTAATGTAGAGAGAAAACCCACTTCCCGGTCACTCAAGCTGTCACTCCTGCTAGGTGAAGGCAGGGACGTTGTCCTTCTCGACTGGGTTACCAGCCTCAGTCAAGGGTCAGGCAGAAGATGGGCCAGAATGGCGAGTCAGTGATTTAAATAGGCCTTGTGAAGCCGGCAAGTATCTCTAGGATCCCATTCTGATATCTGGGCTTCCTTGTGGCTCAGACAGTAAAGAATCTGCTACAATGCAGGAGACCTGGATTCGATCCCTGGGTCAGGAAGATCCCCTGCAGAAGGAAATGGACACCCACTCCAGTAATCTTACCTGGGAAATCTCATGGACAAAGGAGCTTGGTGGGCTATAGTCCGTGAGGTCATAAAGAGTCAGATATGGCTGAGCAACTAAAGCTTTCAGAGATTATTAGAGGCCTTTGTGCATTCATCAAATTTCCATCTGTCTTTTTTCTTTTTTTAAATTCAAAAAGTCTGGGGAGGGGGTCATTGTGCTGAGTCTTTGTGGTGCCTCGGGCTTTCTTTAGTTGCAGTGAGCTGGAGGGGGCTACTCTGTAGTTGCAGTGCCAGGGTTTCTCATCGAGGTGGTTTCTCATGTGGAACACAGGCTCTACAGTGCATGGGCTCAGTGGTTGAGGCCTGTGGCTCTAGAATGTGGGCTCAGTGGTTATGGAAAATGGGCTTCGTTGCTCCACGGCATGTGGGGTCTTCGTTCCCTGACCAGGGATTGAACTCATGTCCCCTGCACTGGCAGCTGGCAGGCAGATTCTTAACCACTGGACCACCAGGGAAGTCCTCCATCTGTGTTAAGTGTGGGCTTCCATGAAGGTGTGGAAGGAAGAGAGTAATAGCAGAGATCTGAGTGATGCATCTGTGAGTCCAAGGAACACCAAGGACTTCTAGCTGTCCCCAGGAACGGCAGGCAACAGGTTCAGCCGCAGATCATCAGAACAAACCAGCCCTGTGGACAACCTGATTTCAGGCTGCTAGCCTTCAGAACTGTGAGAGAATACATCTCAGCTGTTTTAGTACCCAGTTAGTGGTTCTTTGTTCTGGTAGCCCTGGGAAGTGAATACAGGAGGCCTAGCAGGAGAAAAACTTTGTGCGTCCGAAGAAAGGGCAAAAGGCCAAAGTGGCTGGAGGTGCTGAGTGTGAAGGCCATCGTGGTCCGCTCTGGCTGGGCTACGGGCTACAGTGACCAGTATGCTGGTGACTGCCCCCAGGGGGCCTTCGGGGGATCTTTACGGGCTTTCATCACAGAAAGAGCATTCAGATTGAGTCACAGGAGCTGGGTTCAGCCTCCCCTCCCTCTGCTTGGAGCCGTGTAACTCACATTTCTACTTTCACTGTCTGTAACACAAGAAGATGCTCATGATATGCTTGGTGAGTCCATCTCTCAGGGTGTTAGCTGGGAACGGCGGATACTATTGAAAAGTCTGCTGTAAACCACGTACCAGGGTTTGAGATGTAACTAACTGCTCCTGTCGGTTCTGAGTTTCATCAGAGACCCACCCCGCCGCCCTCAACCTCTGTAACAAAGGGAAATGAAAATACGGAGCTGCTTGCCTAGGCCTTACTAAGAGATTGTGAAGTCAGTGTTGAGACCGGTAATTCATCACTTGCCTGGAGACTACCAAAGACAAGGCTGGGGCACCCAGTAAGAGACAGGGGGGAGGTGCTCTCTAGGGTGAGAGCTGTACAGGAATGGGGGGTGCTTCTCCCCCACCCCTCTGACTGTCTCTCCCCACCACCCCCATCCCCACAAGGATGCTAAGTCACTCCAGTCATGTTCAACTCTGTGCAACCCCGTGGACTGTAGCCCGCCAGGCTCCTCTGTCCGTGGGATTTCCCAGGCAAGAATACTGGACTGGGTTGCCATGCCCTCCTCCAGGGGGCCTTTCCGATCTAGAGATGGAACCAGCGTCTCTTATGTCTCCTGCATTGACAGGCAGGCTCTTAACCAATTGTGCCACCTGGCAAGGCTCGAAGGAAGACAAGTGAAATTCTGAGGCTTCAGAAGTCCTGCAGAGAGCTCAGCAGGCACCCTCTGGAGTTGGAGGAACAAAGGGACTGATGCCAGAGCCACATTTCAAGCCACAGAGGCAGAGCCTGGTGGAATGGCCCCCTAGGGCGGTGGGACAAGGAATGGCCCCCTAGGGCGGTGGGACAAGGAGAGGGGTGCATGGCAGTGAGCTGCACTCAGGGAGGTGGGGCTCAGGAGCGAGTTTCCATGGTGGCAGGAGGGCCTGCAAAAATGCACTGGCGTGGAGTTACCTTGAAAGGGACTCAGCCCCAAAGGACGACCTGCAAGGCAAGGTGACCCCAGCAGAGACTCAGGGTGGGGTGGGCGGCAGAAGCCATGGCTGGGGGCTAAGTGGGCATCTGAGGAACAGCACGAATGTCAAATATGTCCCCGCAGAGGGATCTCCTCGGGACTGCAGAAGCTCCCCATGGGAGAGAGTAAGCACGTGGGCGGGACACCCCTGCCACCACCCCAGGCACTGGTTTGGGGGCCCTGCACTGATCACGCACTGCCCTGGATGCCCTGTCCCCTCTCCGTGTTCCAAGTCTGGAGGGGCCGGAAGGGGATTTGAGCAGGGAAGGGTCAGGGTAGACGTCCACTGTGTTCCTCCTCCCTTATTTTGAGTTTCTTAGCCTGAGTCAAGCCTGAGTTGTAACTTGGATATGGGGTTATCGTATTGAGGTAGACTGAACTGGACTTCCCAGTACCTGCAAAGGGAGACTGTTCATTAATAAATAGAATGACTGGAAAAGCTCTGGGACTTTACCTGGAATTCATCTGGGGACAGAGAAAAACAACTTTACCAGGAGTTGCTTAAAAAACCAGGGCTAGAAAGAGTCAAGATGTTTTTCTCTTTTTTTGGTTAGCATCTTTTGATTTTTTATTGGAAGATAATTGCTTTAAAATGTTGTGTTGGGTTCTGCCACACAGCATTGTGAAATTAGCCGAAAGTAGACATATATCCCCTCCTTCTTGAACCTCACTTTGACCAGCCTCTCCCATCCCACCTCTCTAGGTTGTCCCAGAGAACCGAGCTGAGCTCAGTGCTATACAGCAAGGTCCCATTAGCTCTCTGCTGTGCCTATGGTGATGTGTATGTTTCAGTGCTACTCAGTTCATCCCACCTCTTCTTCCCCTAAAGCTGTCTTTCTGCTTATACCATACTGAATCTTACTCTTTAAACAAAGAGCTTACAGTTAGATAAGTTACCTTAGAACTTCATTTCCTGAGAATAAAAGAGTCAACAGAGCCCACTCTCTTTACTGTAGATAAATAAACATTCACATAAGGGACATATATATATTTTTAATTTTTATTGAATAGTTGATTTACAATGTTGCATTAATTTCAGGTGTACACCAAAGTGAATCAATTGTACCTGTACCTACATCCACTCTTTTTTAGACTCTTTCCCCAAATAGGCCATCACAGAGTACTGAGTAGAGTTCCCTGTGGTATACAGTAGACCCTTGTGTGCACGTGTGTGTGCTCAGTCACTCAATTGTATCTGACTCTTTGTGACCTCATGGACTGTAGCCTGCCAGGCTCCTCCGTCCATGGGGTTTTCCAGGCAAGAACACTGGAGTTGGTTGCTATTTTCTACTTCTTATTAGTTATGTTTTTATATATAATAGTGTATATATATCAATCCCAGTCTCCCAATATATCCCTCCCCCCTTCCCCCTGGTAATCATGTTTGTTTTCCTCATCTGTGACTCTGTTTGGTAAAGAAACTCTTTGTGCCATTTTTGGATTCCATATACAAGTGATATCTGTCTTTTCTGACCTCACTCAGTGTGACCATCTCTAGGCCCACCCATGTTGCTGCAAATGGCATTATTTCATTCCTTTTATGGCTGAGTAATATTTCATTGTTTGTATGGACCACATCTTCTTTATCCACTCCTCTGTCAACGGATACTTAGGTTGCTTTCCTCTCAGCTATTGTAACTGGGCCTGTTTTAAACAACGATTAAATATGGGGTGCTAGAAACTGCTGTTCTCTTTTTATGACTTCCCTGGTGGCTCAGACGGTAAAGCACCTTTCTGCAATGCGGGAGACCTGGTTTCGATCCCTGGGTCAGGAAGATCCCCTGGAGAAGGAAATGGCAATACACTCCAGTACTATTGCCTGGAAAATTCCATGGACAGAGGATCCTGGTAGGCTACAGTGCATGGGGTGGCAAAGAGTCCGACGCAACTTCACTTTCACTTTCATTAGTTTTATTTAGATTGAATCAAGTTAGCAACAGGAGAGACCCAGGGTTTCAAATTTCAAAGCCAATAATTTCAAGGATGGAGGTTGAAAAACCCAGCTACCCAGGAGTTCTGCAGGGGTGAGCCAGCCACCTGGATGCTGGGCCCTGTGTGGGTAGCTCGCCTGACGCTCCTGCTGTGGCCTGGGGGGCCAGTGAGAGCAGGGTGATGCTTCAGGTTTCTTCGGCCCGCTTCCTCAACTGTCCCTTTTTAAATCCCTTTGACAGCACCCTAGTCACTCATTTGGCACTTGCGTCTTGTCACCTGTCTATGGTTCACTGATTTTTTTTTCTGTATGAATACTGACTCAGACTAGACCATAAACCCTTCTTCAAGGTAGGAGTCTTGCTTTGAATATTTCATGGCATGAGTCTTTGTTCACCTTCGGGGACTTCACCGTCAGCCAGGGAAGATTAGTGAGTAAAGAGAAAGCTCTGGGCCGGGCATGGATGGTTCGGGGCCATGCCTTGGCTGTCCATCCTCCTCCACCTAGGAGTTGGTTGCTATTTTCTACTTCTTATTAGTTATGTTTTTATATATAATAGTGTATATATATCAATCCCAGTCTCCCAATATATCCCTCCCCCCTTCCCCCTGGTAATCATGTTTGTTTTCCTCATCTGTGACTCTGTTTGGTAAAGAAACTCTTTGTGCCATTTTTGGATTCCATATACAAGTGATATCTGTCTTTTCTGACCTCACTCAGTGTGACCATCTCTAGGCCCACCCATGTTGCTGCAAATGGCATTATTTCATTCTCTTTTATGGCTGAGTAATATTTCATTGTTTGTATGGACCACATCTTCTTTATCCACTCCTCTGTCAACGGATACTTAGGTTGCTTTCCTCTCAGCTATTGTAACTGGGCCTGTTTTAAACAACGATTAAATATGGGGTGCTAGAAACTGCTGTTCTCTTTTTATGACTTCCCTGGTGGCTCAGACGGTAAAGCACCTTTCTGCAATGCGGGAGACCTGGTTTCGATCCCTGGGTCAGGAAGATCCCCTGGAGAAGGAAATGGCAATACACTCCAGTACTATTGCCTGGAAAATTCCATGGACAGAGGATCCTGGTAGGCTACAGTGCATGGGGTGGCAAAGAGTCCGACGCAACTTCACTTTCACTTTCATTAGTTTTATTTAGATTGAATCAAGTTAGCAACAGGAGAGACCCAGGGTTTCAAATTTCAAAGCCAATAATTTCAAGGATGGAGGTTGAAAAACCCAGCTACCCAGGAGTTCTGCAGGGGTGAGCCAGCCACCTGGATGCTGGGCCCTGTGTGGGTAGCTCGCCTGATGCTCCTGCTGTGGCCTGGGGGGCCAGTGAGAGCAGGGTGATGCTTCAGGTTTCTTCGGCCCGCTGCCTCAACTGTCCCTTTTTAAATCCCTTTGACAGCACCCTAGTCACTCATTTGGCACTTGCGTCTTGTCACCTGTCTATGGTTCACTGATTTTTTTTTCTGTATGAATACTGACTCAGACTAGACCATAAACCCTTCTTCAAGGTAGGAGTCTTGCTTTGAATATTTCATGGCATGAGTCTTTGTTCACCTTCGGGGACTTCACCGTCAGCCAGGGAAGATTAGTGAGTAAAGAGAAAGCTCTGGGCCGGGCATGGATGGTTCGGGGCCATGCCTTGGCTGTCCATCCTCCTCCACCTTCTTCTCTTAGAAACCGTCTCCTATCTGAGAGGTTGCCTCCTCTCAACTTCAGAGATGGTACCTGTGGTCTAGGTACTAACATCTGGAACTCGCTTCCCCATCCACAGTGAGTGGACATGTGACTTATGAGGTGAGCTTGCTAAGAAACCTGCTTTCCTGCTGAATTTGAACCCGGAGCAGTGGAGGCAGGAACTGCTGTACTCAGGATGCCTCTGATGCCTGAGCCTGTACGTTCTACTCAGGTTCTGGTCTGGGCTGAACTGCCTATCAACCAATAGAAAATACAGAGAGGTGTTATGAGAGAGGGGTGTTATGGAGGCACATATGATTAAATGTTGCACATATGTTTATGTATACGTATGTGTGTATATGTTGTGTGTGAGAGATGGCTTTTAGGAGGCAGTGACACCTGAACCAACCCTGGAAGGACTGGCAGGAGTAACTAGAGTTGTTCCAGGCAGAGAGTGGCAGGTTTGTATTTGCAACTTGACATCAAAGTAGGTGAGATTCCAGAAGCCTCCAGGACCTCCACGTTGCATTCCAGTGCTTCCTCAAACATCTGTGGAGGGAAAAATGCTTTCAGGGGATATTACTAGATAGATGTGCAGAGAGACAACTGTGGACAAAATTCCTGAGAACAAAATCGCTCCACTTCCTAGGTTTTTCTGAGCCTTTAATCTGTTAGTGTGCATCCAATGCTTTGCCTACAGAGCACAAATGATGCTCTCTCTCGAACACTTTTGGAAAGTTTATGAAGTGCACTTCTCCCTGAGGTGTGGAGTAATAAATCATTCGGCAACACTCACATCCCACCATCCTGGGTCTAATTGGCTCCCCAATTGTAAAACCAAATTACATGGCACCCAAGACAATATAAACACACTCGATTGGCTTGGTGGATGACTGCAGACTTACCAAGAGTTTCTGCATATTTCAGCCTTTCTCTGTTTTGCATATGAATGACTCTCAACCAGTTTTATTCTGTAGTTCATTGGAATACAGTTTAGATGGCAGAGACCAGTGCAGTGTGCCATGAGGATGTTGTGAATATTGGCTTAGTGGAACCCTCCAAGAAATGAAGCCATTTTTATTAGTGAGACCATGGGCATTTGCAGAGACCCTGGATGGACACGCAGTGGCTGGAACGGGGAGTTGGGATTTCAACAGGGAGTTGAAAGTGAAAGTAGCTCACTTGTGTCCATGGAATTCTCTAGGCCAGAATACTGGAGTAGCCTTTCTCTTCTCCAGGGGATCTTCCCAACCCAGGGATGGAACCTAGGTCTCCTACATTGCGGGTGGATTCTTTACCAGCTGAGTCACAGGGGAAGCCCAAGAAGGCAATAATCAGGTGTATTTTAGAAAGCCCATTCTTAGGGCGAGGGAATTTGAAGCGGGGTGTTCCCAGAGACAAACTAGTTGTTAGCAAGCTATTTCTGTAGTGGGGGAGAAGTCATTTAGGTGCTGACCTGGGGCTTCCCTGGTGGCTCAGATGGTAAAGAATCTGCCCATAATGCAGTAGATCCAGGTTCAGTCCCTGGGTTAGGAAGACCTCCTGGAGCAGGGAATGGCTACCACTCCACTCCAGTGTTCTTGCTTGAAGAGTTCCATGGACAGAGGGGCCTGGCGGGCTGCAGTCCATGGGGCTGCAGAGTCAGGCGTGACTGAGCAGCTCACACTGTGGAAGCGGAGGTGTCACGGGACTGGAAGGGATTCAGGATGCTCTGAGAAACATTCAGGAGGTAGGCCTGGGCCTGAAGCAGCTGTGGGGCTGAGAGCAGGGGCGAGGGGATGGGAGGGTGATCCGTGACTCCTGGTTTGTTCAAACAGAGTAAACAGCTCTGGTCTTGCAGTTCTCAGACAGCCTAGCAAAGAGGAAGCAGTGCAGAAAAGAGCTCAGTTTGCATCCTGGAACTGTCAGCTACTCAGTAGTATGGTTTGTGCAAGTAAGTTCATAACTTCGAGCCTTGGTTTCTTCACCTGTGAAATGGGATGATACCATCTTGCCAGGATAAAGTGACTGGCACATAGTTGACGCTTAAGAAGAAGAAGCTACAGTTCCTGAGATAGAGAACCCATAAGGAGGAGCCACTGAAGGAGAAAGACAGTAAGTGTCATTTTAGAAGCACTGCACTGGAGGTGGCTTGGGCAGCCACATGGCGGTGTTCAGTAGGAGAGTGGATGTACAGGTATGGAAGTTAGGAGAGCAGTTCGGGCTGGAGAGAGAAACCGGGGGCCGCCAAGCTTTTAGAATTAGACCAAGGGAAGGAAGGGACTTCCAAGGTGGCGCTAGTGGTAAAGAATCTGCCTGCCAATGCAGGAGACATAAGAGATGCAGGTTTAATCCCTGGGTCAGGAAGATCTGGAGGAGGAAATGGTAACCCACTCCAGTATTCTTGCCTGGAGAATCCCATGGACAGAAGAGCCTGGTGGGCTATGGTCCACAGTATCACAAAGAATCGGATACCACTGAAGCGACTTCACACACACATCTCCAAGGGAAGGAAGCAAATGAGAATAACCTAAGATTGTATGGAGAGAGGAAAATGAAGGTCCAGAAAGAGAACCTTGGGAGTGTTGTCATTCAGGAGGTGAGAAGGAGGAGAGTCAGTAAAAAGTCTTGTCATGATGAGGAATCAGAAGGAGGCAAGCTGGAGTCTGAAGACCTGGGTTTGAGTCTCAGCTCCATCATTTACTGGCTGTGTGATCCCGGGCAAACTCTCTAAGCCTCAGTTTTCTTATCTGTAAAATGGGAATTTAACCCCTACTGCCTACCTCAATGGACTTTGGTGAGTCAAGGTTTGTGAAAAAATTTTTTTTCATGAAATTGTTTTTTAAGTTAAAAGCCTTATAAGTGCTTCCATGTGATCAGGTTTCCCCTATAGACTGAATCATCCTGGGCCTAAAAACAAGATAACTTCAAGAGGGTCTTGGCAACAGGTGAGGCTGGACACACTCACTTGGTAGGAATTGCAGCCCACGAAAATGTCTCCTGGGCAATTCTGGGGTTCCCGGACAGGGGGTACCACCCAGAAGTCTCTTTTGCTCTGAGCAAGGGGTCTGCACCCCATTCTGGGAAAACGAACCCTTATACACAGGCCTCGCATACTCTCTCCCCCTGACCCCATCACCCGGGCTACGCCTGGCGGGACTAGGAGTGGGCCGTGCTCCTGGGGTAGCTGGCTGGCCAGCAGCTCCCCAAGCCTGCCCTGCCCTCTCCTGAGTGGAGGTCTGGACTCAGGAGCACCGAGGGAGCCCAACAACGCCGAGGGCCTTGGGGACGGAGGGAGGGTAGCTCCTGGCACACCTCCCCGCTGATGGGGGTGCGGATGCCGGGGTAGGGCTTCTCTGCCTCCTACTTCTCCGCCTCCTGCTTCTCCAGCTGTTTGTTTCCTTTCTCAGTAAACCCTGCTCGGCAAGGTGACCTGAGAGTGCTGATGTGTCTTGCAGCTTAAAGCAGCCCAATTGTCTAGGGAGAGTCTCAAGATCTCTCCAGAGGGAGTGGGAGTTTGCTCAGAGCAAAGCCTCCAGCTACTCGAGGAATGGAAACATGGCTCCGTCTATTGCTGGGGACTGTAAACAAGGTCACAGTGCCTCCCCACAGCAGTTAACAATGCAACTGGAAACAGAGCAAGGAAGTTCTCTCTGTGCCTCCATGGAGGGATCCACCGGACGCCTCCCCAAGTAAAAGTGTGAAGCTCAGACCAGTGTGTATAATCTGTCACTTACATAGCAAAACGCAATCCATAAACTATCCTGGGAATATCACACATAATCTAATGACGTTGGCTGTCTGTGAGGTGGGGAGCCATGGGGAGAGAATTCTCTCTGTAATAATGGTAACAACTTAAATTTTTTAATGTATGTATTTATTTTAATTGGAGGATGATTACTTTTCAATATTGTGATGGCTTTTGCCATTCAGCTTGAATCTTGAAATCACCTACTTAAATAATCATGTCAGAAAAAAAGTTTTTAAGAACATGGCCGATGACGTTGAGCCATCCTGGGTCGATGACGTTGAGCCATCCCGGGTTCGAGTTTGGCTCCATAACTTATTGCTATGTGATACTGAACAAATTGTTCCACCTCTTTGAACTCATTTTTCTCATCTGTAAAATGATAATACGAATGCCTCCAGATAGAGCGGTTGTAATACTCTGCCCTGCCTGGCACGTCGTAGCCATTTGACTTAGACTGGTCATTGCCAGTCTCCCCATGAAGCACTTTCCCTTTTCCTCTTAGCCTCAAGACACTTTCCATTTTCCTCCTCAACTTCCACGCTCCTTAAGCTACAAAACTTCAAAGCAGCACTTTTGTTTGCATTTTTGCTCTTTTTTCCCCCCCATGTTCCCTTTGGTGGCTCAGTCAGTAAAGAATCTGCCTGCAGTGCAGGAGAACTGGCTTTGATCCCTAGGTTGCTAAGATCCCTTGGAGAAGGAAATGGCAAACCACTGCAGTATCCTTGCTGGAAAAATCCCATGGACAGAGGAGCCTGGTGGGCTGCAGTCCTCTGCTCTACCCAAATTAGCTCTTCTATATACGATGCATATATATTTCTGTATACGATGTAGTTGTTTTACAGCAGGAGTTGGGGATGGGGCACAAGAGGATTGACTCCACATATTAGCAGTGGAAGTCCTTTTATTTCAAATGTAGATGTTCTTTTTTCTGTGAGATAAAAGGGTAACACATCCACTGTGAGAGTTACTCCGTCAAGCACAGGCAGTTTGGCACTCCACACCATAGGAGGGTTGAAGGAACACGCCTGCTTATAGCGTGTGTGTGTGTTACTGCTTGGCCAACTGCCAGTGTGTTGGGCTGCGTTCTGCTCTGGGTATCTTGCTGAGGCCTGAGAAGAAAAGTAGGGTCATGGCCGATCCCACAGTTCTATTTGTGTCTGCATCTATCTTTTCCTCCCCTCTCATTTCCATGAAGGAGGTATCCCTTCCATATCAAAGCCTACCCATACCCTGTGGATTGGCTTCAACACCTCTAATCTTCTCGGAGACCTTGTTCCCTTGGAATCCTCCTTCTGCAGCAGTTCAAAGGCTGTTCAGGGTACAGTGGTGACCCTGCAGATGTAAGTTCTTTTTCAGCTGAGAATTCCAATGCCTGAGGCCCGGAACAGGTAAGAGGTGGAGGTGGGATTCGGATGAGGTTGCCTGACACTGCTCCACAGGTGCGTGCATGCTCGGTCATGTCCAACTCTTTGCATCTCCGCAGACTGGAGCCCGCCAGGCCCTTTGTCCATGGGATTCTCTAGGCAAGAATACTGGAATGCTTAGCCATTTCCTTCTCTGGGGGATCTTCTCAACCCAGGGATCGAACCCACGTGTCCTGTGTCTATTGCATTGGTTGCTGGATTCTTTGCCACTGAACCACCTGGGAAGCCCTACTTTTTCAACAGCTTTCAACCAATTCTCCTTGTTTTAATGCCAGTTCCTAGCTCCTTTGCTTTACCCTCACTTTTAAGGTTTCCTGGTGTCACCACTTCCTAAGACTTTGAAGATGTAAACTGTGTTGGTTTTAAGTTTTTCCACTGCTGGCTTCAAAGTCAGCTTTCTTCAGTCTGCTCAATCAGTTAAAACTTGTCTAAATGGTTTCCAGCTCTCAAATTTTTGTGGTTATTTTATTCTGTTCCCTACGTACCATCCTTATGGGTTTATGCAAACACAATCACTTTATCATTGTTTCTGTGGGTTTCCAGGAGGAAAACGAGAGGCCTGTGTTCTCTTGCTCATTAACCGTCTACTCTGGCTCTGAGTCCACTGCTTCCCTGATGTCACTCAGACCAAGTTCATGTGACCTTCATGTTCTCAAATGAAGTGAGCTGTCTTTCACCCTTGATTACACAATGCCTCAGTAGCTTTCAGTACAGTTCAGTTCAGTCACTCAGTTGTGTCCAGCTCTTTGCGACCCCATGTATCACAGCATGCCAGGCCTCCCTCTCCATCACCATCTCTCGGAGTTCACTCAGACTCACGTCCATCGAGTCAGTGATGCCATCCAGATATCTCATCCTCGGTCGTCTCCTTCTTCTTCTGCCCTCAGTCCCTCCCAGCCTCAGAGTCTTTTCCAGTGAGTCAACTCTTCACATGAGGTGGCCAAAGTACTGGAGTTTCAGCTTTAGCATCATTCCTTCCAAAGAAATCCCAGGGTTGATCTCCTTCAGAATGGACTGGTTGGATCTCCTTGAAGTCCAAGGGACTTTCAAGAGTCTTCTCCAACACCACAGTTCAAATGCATCAATTCTTCAGCGCTCAGCCTTCTTCACAGTTCAACTCTCATATCCATACATGACTACTGGACAAACCATAGCCTTAACTAGACAGAGCTTAGTCGGCAAAGTGATGTCTCTGCTTTTGAATATGCTGTCTAGGTTGGTCATAACTTTTCTTCCAAGGAGTAAGCATCTTTTAATTTCAGTAGCCTTCGTCAACACTGAATACTCCCACATACGTACTTCTACGTTAACAATGGAAAATCAGCAAGGACCTCCTGTATAGGACAGGGAACTCTGTTCAATGTTATGTAGCAGCCTGGATGGGCAGGGAGTTTGGAGGAGAATGGACATATATATGTGTATGGCTGAGTCCCTTTGCTGTCCACCTGAGATTGTCACAATATTGTTAATCGGTTATGTTCCAATATAAATAAAAAGTTGAAAGTGAAATAAAGGGCTTCTCTGGTGGCTCAGTGGTGAAGAATCCCCCTGCCAGCGCAGGAGATACAGGAGATGAGGGTTCAATCCCTGAGTTGGGACGATCTCTTGAAGGAAGAAATGGCACCCTACTCCAGTTTCTTGCCTGGAAAATTCCATGAACAGAGGAGCTACAGTCAATGGGGTCCCAAAGAGCCAGACATGACTGAGTGACTGAACACACACATCCACACTTGCCCTAAATCCTCCTTCCAAGAGGCTGCTCAGCCTCTCAAGCAAATAGAGCCCACCTGAGCCTGTGTCCAACAGGTTAGATATCTTTGGACAATTTTGCTGTACCCTGTTCCCACCACCATTACCTACTTTTCAAACATTCTGTAATCATTCCAGGTCCTGCCTTTCCCTAAAATGTAGGCAGACATTTTAGGGACCAAAAAAAATACACTGTTCTTTCTGTATGGGGGTTATTAGTAAATACACTTTACTAAAAAAAGCCTAAATTTCTATTCTTATTTGAGGTGCTTTGATAAGTGTGAAACCACCTGCCTGTGTGCTGTAGCAATTCTCCGATTCTTCAGTGAGCTGCTTACTGGTAGCTGAGAACTTGAAATGCACATCAATTCATTCAGCCTTCTGAGAAAATCTATCAGGAGGTAAAATCAATAATGCAGATAATTCAAACGTTCTACCAGCCCACACATAATTTCTACTAGCTTGTTTCTCCCCAGGCCGGCAGGATAACACCCTATGCAGCACAGATAATGAACAAAATCAAATCACTCCTCTCACGTTTGTGGCTTGTTCTTGACTTTGCTCATATGGTTGTTTATGAGCAAACTGTGCAGGGAGTATTTTTCACCTTATTTCCAGTAACTGTTCCATTTTGCTCAGTTTCAAATAGGATTACTCATAGAATAGACACTGCTTGGAACTGGAAAATTTCTCCCAAGGTCTTTATTAATCTTCATTTTTCTCCTGTGGACAATAGGACAGCATGCATAGTTTTCCCACAATGGGATTGCCCTTGGAGAAGACCTTGCAGGTGCTTCACTCAGGGCTGTGACATGAGCAGCTACTTAGACGTTTGTGGGTCACCAGCCCAGGAGAACAGCTCTCAAATGGGAAATCAGCATGATGGTCAATGTGTGTGTGGACCTGGATGTCCTAAAGGCCTGGGTTTAAATCTTAGCTTTGGTGCTACGGTTGACACTGATTAAGACTTGACCTCTCTAGGTTTCAGTGTTCTCATCGTGACATTGGGGCTTTTAATGGCACCTACCTCTTAGTGTTGCTATGAGGAGTAAATGAGCTAATCCATGTGCAAAGTGCTTATTATACAGAGATTGAGATATACAGAGAGTGAAAGTGAAAGTGTTAGTTGCTTAATCATGTCTGACTCTTTACCTACCCCATGGAGTATAGCCTATGTCCATGGAATTCTCCAGGCAAGAATATTGGACCCCCTTCTCCAGAGGGTCTTCCTGACTCAGGGATAGAATCTGGGTCTTCTGCATTGCAGGTGGATTCTTTGCTTGTGAGCCACCAGGGAGGCCATCATTAGTCACAGGAGCTGATTGCTGCCTCCCTGTTCTAGCCTGGAAGCTATCTATGTGCGCCCAAGGGCCATCTGACCCACCGTCCATCAGGAAGATATTCTTGTGGCGATGGATGCCCTCCAGTGGGCCTGGTCTGTTTCCATGGTCACCTTTGGGTGCAAAAGGCAGCTGCATCTGTGCAGAAATCTGGCCTTTCTGTGAGCTCTCTGTCTCTCTGGCCAAAGGTGGAAATGCAAAGAAAGGGAGAAGGGCCTCTGTCTTTGTGGAGCCTACTGGGTGTTAACTTAGCTTGTCCCCACTCTTTGTCTGCTCTCAGGATACCAGGGCTTTAAAGACATTGCGAAAGAGCAGATCCAGGCAGCAATGTCAACAGCAGGACAGAAAGAAGACCCAGTGGTCCCAGTCAGTCAAGGAATAACAATGATAAGAATAAAACATGTTTAAAGATTAAAATTGAAGGCCACCTATTGAAGACTTGCTATATGTTAGGACTTGTGTTCAGAACTCTGCACGCACCATTCCCTTCTCCTACTGTGAGGCAGGTACCATGCTTTTTCCATGTCATAGATGAGACTAAGGCGCAGAAAAGTGCCTATGGTCTCAGTTAGTAAGTATCAGAGCCAGAACTTGAACACAGGTTTTCTTGAGGGGAAAATGCACAAAACATTCTAAATCCTTGGTTTACCTACCCCCCAGCTGATGCAGGGCTCAAGGAAATGCATGTGTCCAAGGATGTTCATTGTAGATGTTTGGACAATGTCCCTAGTGTGTCCATCAGCAGGGGAATGAATGAACCAAGGTTGGAATACTCTGTGGCCATTAAAAAGATGACATGATTTGGGCTTCCCTGGTGACTCAGACAACAAAGAACCTGCAATGCAGGAGATCCAGCTTTGATCCCTGAGTCGGTAAGATCTTCTGGAGGAGGGAGTGGCAACCTACTCCCGTGTTCTTGCCTGGAGAATCCTCATGGATACAGGAGCCTGGCAGATTACAGTCCATGGGGTCACAAAGAGTTGGACACGACTGAGCTACTAAGCACAGGCATAGTACAGGCAAAGCCAGATGAAGCCCCACCGCCCTCAACTGGCAGTGCACCAGAAGCTTCAAGCGTCTGAACAACTTCCGCCTTCAAGACGCCCGGTGGACTGCCTCGGCTTCCTTTCCATCAGCTCCAGAGCTGCCAGCTCTCTGGGGAGACAACGCTTTCTCCAGATTACTACAAATGAAAGACCTGATTCTCTGCCTGCTCTTTTTTTTTTTTTTTCCCTTCCCTTATTTACTATAATCAGGAAGTCATGTTTTTCATTTAGGATAAGGCAATTATTTTTCTGCTGCTGAAGACTAGCAGAAAGCAAACTGAGCCTCATTTCCACATTAATGTTATGGGGACTGAATTGAGAGATGACCTGACTTCCGGGGTCTCACCCCCTCTCTCTTCTGGATCTATACTTTATCTGACAAAGGCATCAAAGACAACAGCTGCCACCAAAATGGCATGGTCAGTGTAAATGACTGTGATCCTTTGCTCCTCACTGGGGAAATGATGGACAGAAGTCAGCATCTGCTGCCCTGGGTTCTGCTGTCATGTGGTCTAAGTTTATGTATAGGTCTAGTTACAGGCCTGACCCGCCCAAAGGAGCAGTGTAATCAATTTGTATTTTTTTCGCTTGCCTGGAACTCATTTTTTAATTTGCTCTGACTGAATAGGCAGGCAAATCTTTGCAAAGGGAAATGAATAAGAAACAGCAGTTCTCTTTAGTGATCAGAAGTCCAGGTCAACTGTCTCATGATTAAACAAACAGCAAACAAAAATGGTCTGAAAGTGCTTTCTTTTCTTTCAGAGAAAGAATCTCAATGATCTGGTCTACTGTGTACAACGTGAACATTTCTGAGAACCTTCAAGAGCCCCAGGAACCAAGTTGCCCTCATGGGTCACGATCAAGCTGGGGAAAACATTCTGTTCTACATCTTGAGTTCTGCCTTAGAAACCCAAGCCCCGGGCTCTGGGCTCCCAGCATTGTAAACTAGCAACCTTTGTTCTAAAGCCTCAGCCAAAATGTATTCCCTTTATTTCAGTTCTTCTCTTTTCCCCAGATTATGTTCTTAAAGGTGTCTGCCAAGACTCAAAACACTTGAGATTTATATGCTGTCAAAACTTTCATGGATTCAAGGTGAAGGCACACTTAGAGAGAGCTGTTGCATGGAAATGGGACGATTTGTCTGAATAAACACCATAAAAAGCACTATTCAAATCCATAGAAAACGTTCTTTCTCCAAACTCAGGAAGAAGCTGCATTCTGTCCTTCCTTTCTTCTAAAGAGAATTAAGACTCTGTTTGACTTGACTAAAATGTCCAGGATCTAATCTTTCTCTTCCTGACATTTAGAGTAACCTTTGATGAATTACTCAACCTTTCCTCATTCGAGATGAACAGGAAATGCAGAGGACAGTTATTAATTCAGCCACTATAATGTTAGAAGACATAGATAATGATGACTCTAAAGATCCTTAAGAATATGTAATGTTAGGTGGATACCTAATCAAAACCTTCTCTGGGTTTTCAAAATTCTCTTTGGAATTAGTTCTGTGTGAATATGCCTCTCTGGATCTATTCTCATCTCGAATTGAGTACCCCTCCTTTCAAACTCTCATGATCTACAATTTGAAGTTGTTCTGACAATTTGAAAAATCACCTGCCCACTGCATCATCACCAGATTTTCCTCTCCAGGCCATTTCCAGAAGAATGTGTCTCATATTCCTTTGTGAGAGAACAAACTGGTTATTCCTTACATCTTATCAACAAGCGGTACTATACAGAAAGAAAGTGTAATGAAATCAGAAGCTTGGACCCGTAATGGCTTTGTCTCATGTTTTTATTTGGGGTATAAAGTGCCACATGGAGGAGGCGATGGCACCCCACTCCAGTACTCTTGTCTGGAAAATCCCATGGACGGAGGAGCCTGGTAGGCTACAGTCCATGGGGTTGCGAAGTCGGACGAGATTGAGCAACTCCACTTTCACTTTCCACTTTCATGCATTGGAGAAGGAAATGGCAACCCACTCCAGTGTTCTTCCCTGGAGAATCCCAGGGACGGGGGAGCCTGGTGGGCTGCTGTCTATGCAGTCGCACAGGGTCGGACACGACTGAAGTGACTTAGCAGCAGCAGCAGCAGCAAAGTGCCACAGACAGTAATCCAGGCACTGAGATAGCTTCTGAAGATAATAAAAGAACTTGCTAAATTTCTTTAGAATTAACCCAAAGGAGCAGACCTTTCTCCTCATGAGAATTATTTGGTTTAAAGGTTAGTGGAGGGAAAATTAATAGCATTTTACTTCACATTTTGTTTGCTGTATAAATGTTTTGTGGTACCATATTTAATTGCTTATGTCCCACCTCCCCCCAAATTCTCTCTTTCACCTTTTCTAGCCTCTTCAACCAAGTCAAAAACTCATGTCTCCCTTTGCCATTGCAACATTTCAGTTTCCCTTTCTTGTTTCCACTCTAATTGTTATCTTTACCCCATCACCTGCATCCCCTAAATTCCAGGTGCACTGCGCCTTCCCCAGGGCATGGAGTCATTCTTCAGTGGGGAGAGATGCCTGAACTGGCCCGTGTCAAATGGTCACATGACACTGGCTGATTATTCACCCAGATGCAGGGAGTGGACTCAGATTTTGTGCTTTGGGATACTGATCCCGAGCTCTCTTACTTTAGAACAGAATTACAATTTGTAGAATGAGGATGTGTCAGCCAGCCAAGACTGGGGATTGGGAAGTGTGCTCAGTAGAATGCTTTAACACCCTCCCCAGGGAGGGCAGGGACCAGAGTTCTGGTTTGTTCCACTCACTCTGGGCAGTGGGGTGCTAGTAAAGGGTAACCATGAGACTGACCTGGGGTCTGCACCCGGAGGCCAGAATTACTGCTGCTACTGCTGTTCATCTGTATTACTTTCTCACTTGGAAAAATGGAAACTTTTAAGGCAATGAATCTATCTTTAGTCATTTTCAGATGACTGATCCTGGTGGGAGGTTTGTCCTGGATCCTGACTGCCTCACGAAAGGTCTCCTTTCCTTGACTCGTCACAGTGGGCCAGGGCCTTGTGATATTGGGCCTGAAATATGACCTGGAGGCAGCATGGATTTGGGTCCTCAGGCTCTCTGCTCTGGTTTCCATAGAAATGAGTGTGTGGGGGAGGAGGAGGGCAATATCCACCACAAGAAGTCTTAGAGACTTTATTTTGAGAATCCCATCATGTAACAAATGATGTAACACTCAGCAAAAGTGGATTTTTTTTTTCATTTTTAAAAGAAAACTTTATTGAGGTGTGTTCTTATCACACACATACAAATAATTGTATTCTTACCTGTTTTTCCGATTGAAAACTGAAAGTTGGAGGAGGGCATAGCACAGGAATTGACCCTATCTACTCATGACAGACTGCCGACTGAAAAAAAAAAAAAGCACAACCTTAAAGTTGAGAATTATGTGTTTGTTTGTTTTTTAGTGCACAAAACAGAGGACTTAAGCCCAGAAGACAGCCCCTCAGATAGCTCTGAGGGACTGCTCTGAATAGGTAAGGTAGAGGCCAGGATATGTAGGGATTTTTGCAACAAAAACAAGGTAGTAGGAATATAAAAAGATTACTGTTAATTAAAGAAAACCAGGCATCTCAAGTAAATGAATTTAGTGCTCTTCTATATATGGGCAGATGTAAGAGTTTGGAGTCACTGGAATCACGCCTTTGCAGGGCCCAGTACCCTGCTGTCCTCAATCCTAAATCCCGTCTGGGTGCACAGTTTGTGGCTGCAGTGGATGATGGCTAGATGGCTGCAACGTCGTTTATTCACTTATACAGGAGGCAACGTTTGCAACTCCAGCGGGATGTCAGTGACTTGCAGTGTCTGCCTCTCTGGATTAGTTGCGCTTTGCGTCAGTAGACTGGTAGCCTGCTTTGCTTCCATCACTCTTCTCTTGCTACTCACACCCTGGTGAAGTTCTTTGTTTATTTAGTGCAGACGTCTCCAGAATGGCATTGCTCTTTTTGTGGCAAAAAGATCAGGACAAATGGAGTAAAGGTTATACAAACAGACTTTGAAATGTTTTTGAAAATTGAGGATTTGGTCAGAACATGATTTGGTTAACTCATGTCAAATTATTTTTTCTGTGAAAATTCAGCAAAAGTTTTTTAAAGGCGTAATTGACTTCACTGCTCTGGGTGACTTTGGCTAAGGCTTTCCATTTACCTGCTGCAATCATACCCACTTAAAAATAACTCATTTTTGTGGTTGTTGTTTTTAAACTTGAGGGAAAAAGATGGCTAATTCATGGCAGTTGAGTTCCAGATTCTAAACAGAGGGTTTAACATAATTTATTGCACTTTACATAGTCACATTTAATTTATTACAGTTATTCTTGAAGTTTTGGGAGAAAATTCAATACCAGCTGGAAAGCTGTAATTAAAAGAGCATGGAGGAGCAGGGGCACTTCAGTTGCGTCCACATCTCTGCGACCCTATGGACTGTGTGCAGCCCACGAGGCTCCTCTGTTCATGAGATTATCCAGGCAAGAGTACTGGAGTGGGTTACCATGCCCTTATTCTCCAGGGGATATTCCTGATCCAGAAATTGAACTCAAATCTCTTAGTTCTCCTGCATTGGCAGGTGGGTTCTTTACCACTAGCGCCACCTGGGAAGCCCCAGTAACATCATAAAGGGAAAGAACAGGGAAGAAAGGGAAAGAAAAAAGGCTACCATTTACCAAACTTCCATTGTGTGCTAAGTGAATTCACAGATATTTGGGGGCCTCCCTAGTGGCCAGTGACTAAGGCTCCATGCTCCCAATGCAGGGGGCCTGGGTTCGATCCCTGGTCAGGAAACTAGATCCCACACGCTGCAGCAAAAATGCTGCATGCCGAGACAAAGAGCGAAGGTCTCCCATGCTGCAACTAAGATCTGGCTCAGCCAAATAGACATATATTAAACAACCCCCCCCTCCAAATTAACAGATATTATCTCACGTGAAAACATAATTTCAGAGATTTGCTCAGTAAGGGAGAGAGATGCCATTGCTGCTGCTTTCCCCCAAGTGCAGAGACACCTGCACTGATCAAGCATTTTCTATGTCCCAGGCACTCTTCCAAGCCTTTACATCTACTCACACAATTCATTACCCCCATTTACAGATAAGGAAACTGAGGCACAGGTGATAGCCACTTGTCCAAGGCTATCTGGTTGTAAGTGGCAGAGTCAAGTTCCAGACTCAGAGTTGGGCTCTAGAATTCTTATTCTTGACCACACCCCCACACTGCCTCTTGTCACTAAGAGGTAATTCATTCATTAAGCAAATATTTGATAAGCATCGACTCTCTGAAGCCATTACTCTTTCTTAAGGATTCTAAGCCAAATGAGATAATGCTCTTATCCTTGAGAAGCTTAAAATATACATAGATGTTCAGGAATATGCATACAATCAGTGACCACATTCAACCCAAGAACTTTACAACTAGCTCCTGTTTTCTGGAAGTGTTCACAATTCCATTCAAATCACTGGACAGCACCTGGCGAGAGGGACCCCCTGCTCCTGCTTCTGTTCTAGAGGCCCTACCCTGGTCCTCTCTGAGGGTAAGGAATCCAGGGACCATGGGCTTCATCCACCTGGAGTCTGGGCCCCAACCCCTCCCTTCTAACCTCTCTGCTGGGTACCCTGGAACTTGTTATTCCCTGTAAAGCCCTGACCCTACTTCCAGAGCTTGCATTGAAAGCAAGCTCCTTCGAGGCAGATTTCAGCCCCAACTACAGATTCCTCAGCCAGAAGAGGGGCCAAGGGCATTGATTTGGAGGAGGAGAGCATAATGGAACATGGACTTGCGGGTTCACAGGGACACGTGTCCATGAGGACTGTTGCAGAGCAAGATTGACAGGGGGCAGGAAGAGGAGTCCCAGACTGGGCAGCTCAGCCCACTCTGCCATGTTCAGCGTAGATCTCCAAAGACACAGAGAATCCTACCTTAGAACCTGGCCTTTCAGGTTTTTATGCAGATAATCTGTTGAGATAAGAGAACATATTTTCCCTAAGTATGCTAACTTTTTAAAATCAACCTTTAAAAAGTAGATAATATGGTACGATGGTTTCCATTTGCACTCTTACCCAGGCCCCACAAGCCTGTTCACAGGTTTTGAATGGGCAGTTGTCCGATCTCAGCACTTTTTAGGATTCGTTCCACATGGGGTTTCAAAGTCCTTCTGCTTTCTCTGCCATCACCCCCACCTCTCCCAACTGGCCACTGAAGCCCCTACAATGGGTGCTCCTTGGCCACTGGGGGGCCTCCTCCTCCCCCATCAGCTCCCTCCCACCCAGTGGGTTCCATGTGCCACTATTTCAGTCACTTCCCAGGCTCTCTGTCCCTCTTACCTCCCCCAGTCTTGGCTGAGCCCTCATTCATCTGGAACTTGCACCCCAGTGGCTGAACTATGCCAAGGAATCTCTGCAATCAGCAGGATGGAGTCAGCAGCCTCAAGTGAGCTGAAGACTGGTCCCCCAAAATGCACAGCTCAGTCTCCCAGTCTCTAAAATAATGATAGAATCCTTCTCTGTTTTTCCCAATCTCTGAAACCGTTCTTTACTTCACTCTCAGTGACTGTGTTTCTTGTTTCACAGAGAAAATAAAATCCATCCCTTTAGAGAACGCTCAACATCCTAGTTCTAACCTGGAATCCTCTCAGCCCTCCTCATGCATTCCTGTTACAACAGTGCAGGTAGGGGAGCCCTCCTCCCACGGGAGCCAATTGCATCCCACTGCTGTGGCTCTCTCCCTCTTTATCCCCAGATTTCAGTGCTCTCGCCTCCTTCTTGAGCCATAAACACGTGCTTTTGTTGTTGTTATTCAGTTGCTCAGTCATGTCCAACTCTTGGCGACCCCATGGACTGCAGCACACCAGGCTTCCCTGTCCTTCACCATCCCCTGGAGTTTGCTCAGACTCATGTCCATTGAGTTAGTGATACCATTCAACCATCCCATCCTCTGTTAACCCTTCTCCTCCTGCCCTGAATCTTTTCCAATGAGTCAGCTCTTCACATTTGGTAGCCCAAGTACTGGAGCTTCAGCCTCAGCATCAGTCCCTCCAGTGAGTATTCAAGATTGAATATTCTCTAGTTTCATCTATTAAAACAAAAGTTCTAATGCGGACTTTCCCTCCAGCTGCTACATTGCTGCCTCATTCTTCACCCCTCCTTTACTCTTGACCTGAGTCAGTCTGGCTTCCACTGCCAACATTCCAATGAACTGGATCTCCTTGATGTTAGATCCCATGGTCCACTTCTCAGTCCCCATGTGATGCAATCTGCATTGTATAGGTGCACTGTTGGAGAGGTCTCCTCTCTCAAAATCTTTGACGTGCCACTCTCCTCTGATGATTTCCCCTCGATTTCCCTTCCTGGCTCTTTCTCTCTGTTCACCCTGCAAATGTTGAACATCCTCTGCGCTCACTCCCAGCCTTCCCTTCCCATGGTCTCCCCCTGGGATCTCACTAACTCCCGTGGTCCCCATCCAGACCTCTCTTCTGGGCTCTGGCTTTATATTTATCTACTGCCAGTTTGACATCTTCCTACAGATGTCATTTGGGCAGCTCGAAGTCAACAAGATCACAGTTTCACTGCCACTGCTCCCTAATCTGGCTCTGATGACTCCATATTCCTGTGTCTTTCCACACTCACCACTCCAGCTCAGCAATATTCTCCTCCTCTAAGAGCCTCAGGAAGCTGGGCTGGCAGAGTAACTTTTGAGGTGCTAATTCACATGGGGTGCTGAAACATCGCTGGAGTCAGTCATAAGCACAATGCTGGTTCATGCAGGTTTCCATTCCTAGCTCCTGTCGCTGGCAAAATGTCAGCAGGCCCTATTTCCAACTGGACACATATTAGTTACCTTATTTAGAACTTGAATATGTGACAAGAAAAATGGATTGTTATTTATTATCCTCCACAGCCTAGTAATAGAGGATTTTTCAAAGCTAGGTGTGGACAATATCTTCATCCTTCAAGTTCTTGAGATGCCTGAAGAAATTGTTAAGTTGTGGCAGAAGTATCAAACATGGAGTCAGATGCTGGAACAGAGTTAAGTTGCTTTTCATAAGAAAGAGAGGAAGACTAGGGACAGAAGAGATTGAGCTTTAAGGGACAGGGAGCAGGAGGCAGGAGCCGAGGAAGTTACTAAAAAACAAGAACAGAGAAGGCCAAGATACTTGGGGAAGACATTTCTTCAGATATCTTTAATATACTGATACCTCCTAAACTCATTTCTCTAGCCAAGATCTCTCTCCTGAGTTCTAGACTTGGAGCCAGGTGATACGAAAAGCCAGCACTTATAACCAGCTTCCCAGGTGCACAGTTGGTAAAAAATCTACCCATGCAGGAGACACAAGAGACACAGGTCTGGGTGAGGAAGATACCCTGGAGGAGGAAATGGCAGCCCACTCCAGTATTCTTGCCTGGAGAATCCCCATGGACAGAGGAGCCTGGCGGGCTACAGGCCATGGGGTCGCAAAGAGTTGGACATGACTGAGCATGCACACATGTGTGCGCGCACACACACACACATCACTTACAAAGTCATTCTTACTACATTCTGGCAACTAAGCTAAGTGCTTAGTTGTGAACTCAAGTCATAGAGGCATCACAGATTCACAGTATTCCTCATCTATCTGCCATTTCCAGACCTCTCCATGCTGATGCAATCTTAGTTTACCTCCGGGATTCCTATTCTCAGCAACTGGCAAGCCTGTCCACCGACTCCTTGCATTCTCCAACATCATTGTCTCTAAGAGCCTCTTAAGGCTTTCACAGGACCCACTCCGGCCTCTTTGCCACATGTTCTCCACCTTCCTCCAGAGTGAGAGTTCACAATCACAGATCTGATGTTCACAGTGTATGGCTTCAAGTTTTCCAACACTTCCCATTGCTTTTGAAGTCCAAATTTCTCTCTCTGGTTGTTTCCATGCCCAAGCTGGTCCAGCCTACTCCTCCACCTCCTCTCATGTTCACCTCATTTCCTTGGCTCACAGTGCCAAGGAACTTTTAAAATTTTTAAAATTTTCTAGAACTCCCTGGCACCTCCCACCTCAGACACTCTTTCTGTTTGGACGGCTCTTTGGGTGGTGACTTTTACAAAGTAGTTAGTTATTAAAGGAGCCACTTTGCGCTAGAACTGATGGAAGCAGAAATTCTGTTAGATATGTTGAGAATTCTCTGTTCCAGAGGGCTCATTCTTCTTAAAATCTTAGGTTAAGAAAAAAGGCACAGGGCATCTGAATTCCAATGGGCTGGGGAAACCTCCACATCCTAGATAACTGCACCTCTTCCACCTCTCACAGCTGAAATCAGATTGAAGACAGTGCCAGGGTGTCTTAAAAGGTGTCTTTCCCTGCAAACTCTGCAGGGGAAGGGCCAGCCTGGGCCCTTGGATTTGGCAGGCTCTGGACTCAGCATGAGGAGGAGTCCCTGATCTTGGCTCAGGGAGTCTTTGCTCACTTCTGCATTATGGAATCTGATTAGAACCTGCCAGAGGGACATCTAAGAGCTCTGCCCTAAACTAGATCTTCTTTAGCCCACATTATTCATTTCTACTATGTTCCAGGAATGCCCTGAACTTGGCCTATCTACTGGATACTGTTAATACATACTGAATGCTATAGACAATGTAACTTAGTCTACATTCTATATGTTATATAGTATATAATGAATACTATACCTATATTCTGTATACTTTATAAGATATATTAAACCATACACATTATAGTATGTATACAATTGATAATAAAATGTATTAGATGGGTATTATATCTACTGGCAGTGTTTTGTCATAATAGGTATTTAATAAATATATGTTGAATGAGGAAAGATACCTCAATATAATAAAGGCTATATATGACAAACCCACAGCTAATATAATACTCAGTGTTGAAAAGTTGAAACCATTTCCTCTAAGATCAGCAATAAGATAAGGATGCCCATTCTCACCAATTTCATTTCACACAGAGGTGGAAGTCCTAGCCACAGTAATTAGGCAATAAAAAGAAATAAGGGATTGAAATCAGAAAGCAAGAAGTAAAACTTTCATTGTTTGCAGATGATAATTATATCATATAGAAAATACTAAAAACGCCACAAAAAACTATTAGAATTACTAAATGAATTCAGTAAAGTTGCAGGATACAAAATTATTATACAGAAATCTGCTTTATTTCTACTCATTAAAAGTGGGCTTTCAGAAAGAGACATTAGGGAGAAAATCCCATTTACAACTACATCAAAAAGAATAAAATATTTAGGAATGATTCTAATCAAAGAGAAAAAAGACTTGGAGAACTGTAAGATACTGATCAAAAAAACTGAAATGTCATGAACAAATGAAAAGATACTACACTCATGCTTTTTGGAAATATTAATATTGTTAAAATGATCATACTCTGCAAGACAATCTACAGATTCAATGCAATCCCTATCAAAATACCAATGATATTTTTCACAGAGCTAGAGTAGGGTTATAATCCTAAAAGTTGTATGGAAATGCAAAAGACCCAAATAGACAAAACAATCTCAAGAAAGAACAAAGTTGGAAGTGTCACAAGTCCTGATTTTAAACTATAATGCAAAGATACTGTAATCAAAATAGTATGGTACTGACATAAACATACCCATAGATAAGTGGAATAGCATAGGGAGCCCAGAAATAAACCCATGCTTATACGGTTAATTAATCTATGACAAGCCAGAAAAATACAATGGGAAAAAGACAGCTTCTTCAGTAGATGGTATTGGGAAAACTGAATAGCTTAATGCATCAGCATGAAACTAGACTACTTTTTCACTCTATATAGAAAAACAAATTCAAAATGAATTAAAAATCTGAAACTATAAAAGTCCTAGAAGAAAACATAGGCAGTATGCTCTTTGACACTGGTCTTAGCAATAGTTCTTTGGATCTGTCTCTTCATACAAGGGAAACAAAAGCAAAAATAAACAATATTACATAAAATTAAAAGCTTTTACACAGCAAAGGAAACTGAAATGAGAAGGTAACCTACTGAATGGGAGAAAATGTTTACAAACAATTTATCCATTAAAGGGTTAATATGCAAAATATGCAGAGAACTCATACAAGTCAACATAAAATGGGTGGAGGATCTGAACAGACATTTTTCTAAAGAAGACATACACTAAGTGGGTGAAGTGACAAACTTATATATATATTTTACTATAATAAAATTATTTTTAATTCTCAAAAAAAAAAGAAGACACACAGACGGCCAACATGCACATGAAAAGATGCTCAACATCACTAATTATTAGTGTTGATGATGCAGAGGAAAAGGGAACACTTACGAACTGGTAGTGGGAAAGTAAATTGGTACAACCACTATGGAAAACAGCAGAGAGATCCTCAAAAAAGTAAAAGTGAAGCTACCATATGATCCAGCAATTTTACTTCTGGATGTTTACTGGAAGAAAACAGAAACACTAATTTGAAAAGATATAGGGGGACTGCCCTGGTGGTCCAGTGGTTAAGAATCTGCCTTGCAATGCAGGAGATGGGAGTTCAGTCCCTGGTGGGAGAGCTAAGACCCCACATGCCACGGAGCAACTAAGCCCACACACTGCAACTAGAGAGCCCGTGTGTCATAACGAAAGACTGCATGACACAGCGAAGATCCGCATGCTGCAACCAAGACCTGATGCAGCTAAATAAACGATATCTGCACCCCTATGTTCATTTCAGCATTATTTACAATAGCCAAGATGTACAAGCAACGTAAGCGTCTATCAACAGAAAAATGGATAAAGAAGATCTGGTATATAGACAATGTAATATTAATCATTTAAAAAGAAATGAAAAGTTGCATTTGCAACAATGTGGGTGGATCTAGAGAATAATGAGGCAACTGAACTAAGTCACAGGAAGACAGATTCTGTGTGATCTTATTTATATATGGAATCTAAAAGCCAAACAAAACAAGCTGAAAACATTCTCATAGATACAGAGAACAAAAGAATGGTCACCAGATGGGCAGAAGGTGAGAAAGTGGGTGAGATAGATGAAAGGGGTTAAGAGGTACAAACCTTCAGTGATATAACAAATGAGCCACAAGGATGTAATATACAACACAAGGAATATGGTGAATAATAATTTAATAACTTTGTATGGGGACAGATGGTTACTAGACTTACCATGGTGATCATTTCATAATGGATGCCAATGTCAAATACTATGTAGTACTCCTGAAACTAACCTCCTACTGTACATCAGATATGTTTCAACTAAAAAAATAATATGTATATAATTTTGGAAGAATGAAAACAGTATTTATTCAACACTATGAAGTTCTGCCAGAGCCTAGTCATTGAGGATTTATTCTTTCAACCCTTCTTTCTTAGCTGTCTCCTTAAGGCAGTTTCCTTCTTTTCCCAATGTGTTCTGGTTCCTTTGGGACAAGGGAATTCTTTGGTTTACCCAAGTCTGAGCTCGAGGAGTGCTCCCATCAAGCACACAGGGCTGGGCGTGCACCACGGAACGAAAGGCTACAGTTGGGGTACCAACCCTGGGAATATCAAGGCCGCCAATGGATTTGGAGGGAAACCAGCCATGCCTTAACAGACGATCCAGAGGACTGCTCCGAGTTCCCTGAGGTTCCTGATGCTCTTTTGCTTTCTTGAGAACGAAGTTCAAAGTCGCAGATCTGGAAAGGGTGTTAGCGACACAGAGTCCGGTCTAACTCTCTCAGAAATTATAAGGCCTTACTCTCTCTGCTTCCCAAACCAAGTAGGAGAGGCAGGGGCTCTGATTCTTCCTTCATTCTTAACAGCAATAGTTTCTTTTCCTGGTTCTGGGTCGTCTCCAGCTCCATTGCTTTAGAAACAAGTGGCCAGAAAGCTTGAGAGTGCCTTCCAAGGTTCCCCGGGATGTTTGAGTGGAACAAAGGTGGAAGGGAGGGAGGGAAGGCGAGAGGAAGAAGGCATGAGGAGTAAATAAGGGGGAGTGGATGGATGCTCAGGACCCTGGGAGCCGGAACCACAGCTGGAGGGGCTGAACCCCTGGAGGGACATCCGCCCCTCGCCCCCTCCCTTTCCCAGGCCGTCGCTCCTGAGTCCCCCGGTCGGCTGGGCGCCCCCAGGGAGGATGCGGGGGAGAGTTTGAATCTGGGACGGGTAGGGAGCGCGGCGAGGGCGAGGGGCGGCGAGGGCCCGAGAGGTGGGGAAGGGGAGGGCCTTGGAGGAGGAGAGGAGGGGCGCGGGGAGTGGGCGCGGCGGAGGGGGCGGCGGGCGCCTGGCTGCGGCGCGGGCGGGCCGGCTGGCGCGGGGACCCGATGCCGCCGCCGCCGCCGCAGCCGCCTCCTCGCGGGCCGGGGCTGCGCCGCCAGGGCTGAGCCGCCGCCGGAACCAACAACCCAGCGGCCGCCGGGCGCGCCCGCAGCGCGGGAGGGACGATGGGCTGCGGCGGGAGCCGGGCGGATGCCATCGAGCCCCGCTACTACGAGAGCTGGACTCGGGAGACGGAGTCCACCTGGCTCACCTACACCGACTCGGACGCGCCGCCCAGCAACGCGGCCCCGGACAGCGGCCCCGAGGCGGGCGGCCTGCACGCGGGTGAGTGCGCCCGGCCCCGGGCGGCGGGGGCGGCGGGGCGCCGGGGCCAGCCCAGACCCCCGCAGCGTTCGGTGCGGAACGGCGGCGGCGGCGGTGGTGGGAGGGGGAGGCGGGAGACAGGCAGACGGACAGACAGATGGGACCTGCCTTGTGACTGACCCGCCCGGGCCCAGGGAGGGGGTGGGCCACCCAGAGACCCTCAGGGAAGCTGAGTGAATCCCCGAGCCTCGGGGGAACCCCGCACCTCCGGGCCCCCGCCGGTGCCCGCTCACTGGCAGGGTCGGATGGGGCGGGAGGACAGCGCGCCCGGCTCGCAAGCCTTCCCCGCAGCCCACCCACGCCTCCAGCCCTCGGGATGCGCCGCCGCCGGGCTCTGGCCACTGTGCACCCAGCCGAGGCTCTCCATCCACTGGCCTCGTGCCCCTCTCTCCGCTGATGTATGGACTGACCCAGATTACCTGGGTGCAGTCTTCCTCGCGGCTCCTACCTTTTCTCCTGGCTCGGGTTTTTGAAAACCAGAGCCCTAGTTCAGAGCATAATAAATGCCGGCCGCACCATCACCAGTTCTGCATTTAAGCTACTTTACAAGCAGTTGTTTCCTAGAGAAGACTTCCCTCTCCACTCCACCGTGCCCCACGCTTAATAACAGGCAGGGCATGAGAGTGGATTACTACTGTAAATTAAATATTCGTACCATTCCCCCTCTGGCAGAAATCTGACAGAAGGATATGCAGAGAACTTTTTGGACCAGTGACAAATAAGATTTTTTTTTTTTTAAGCAGAAAGTAATGATTGTAGCGTAGAGATGAAATTAGATTAACTGTTGCCACAGACTGACCTTTAATCATGAACACGTTGGTGATGTTAAAAGGAGAAAACGTCCCTGCTTATTCCATGGATGTTGTCAAAAGCCATATCAGTATTTGTATAAGAATGTTTTAACTGTTTCCTGACCTTTGTGTTGCTGGCATTTTGAAATATTGAAATCTAAAATAGAAAATAAGGTTAATTGGAAGAGTAACATACGTTATAAGGAGGAGGAAAGAAATGTCAACTGCTCTTAAACCATCCTTAGTCCTAAATTCCTGTCTCCAAAATAAGAGCTGTCCCTTTTAATCCTGAGACTCTGTCTCCATCTTTTGGAGCTAAGCTGGCCCCTTTTTCACAGGAACTTTGTGATTCCCAGGCACCGCCCCCCCCCCCTTTTTGTCTCTAATTCCTCTGACTCACAGTAGCAATGGTAATGGTCATTTTGTGTTGCTGATGCCGTCAGCATTTTCAAATGGTGTATTGGCTGAATTCCATGTCAGAAGGATAAGACATGAGCCTTCAGAACTGACCTGGAAAATGTTAGATGTAACAGCATGTCCCAAGAAGGTGTACTGAGGTACTTCCTCAGGAGAGATTCAAAAGACCAGAGCTACACTCCTAGGAAGCGAGGTTAAAAATATCTACCATGGAAAAGAACAAAATACAGCTTCAGGGAATGGTTGCCTTGGCGACTGGAAGTATATGTGTATCTGTACATGTGTAGAAGTGTGGGAGAGTTATTATGGGATGGCTAAATATGTCCATATTTATTTGTTTCCAGTGCTTATTCATTTGTTACTCTGCCATCCTGACTCATGTCCCGTCATGCGTCATGAGATCTGCAACAGGTGGTCTCGGATAATCACGCTCATTCGTGGTATCCTGCCATACATGGGACAGCCCTGCCAGGCAGGTGGTCCTGAAGACCTGAGTCATTCACAGGAATGGCTCAACTGCTGTCTCAGAACAGCGCCCTAAAATTGGCAAGACTTTTAGATGGGCAGGATCATTTCAATTCCCTAGAAATTTCCATCAGCCTCAGAGGAGAGGAAACATTTCTGAAGGTCAGCATGGAACCAAGCATTCCCTGGGCTTCAGTCACCCTGGGAGATTGGCAGCGTTCTTTATTTTTTTCTTCCCTCCTACTCTCGGAGTCTTACCCACCCTCTGCCCGTGTGCCACCTATTAATTCAGTTCCAAGCTTCTGGGGGCACTGCATTGGGCCACAGTGATTGTGCTGTGGTAAGAAGCCAGACGCCACATTTTCCTGTTCCCATCAACTCTTTTCTGATGGGAGGACAAAAGGAAAACCAGGATTTAGGATAATTCAGATTGTAAAAACATCACTGGACTTCCCTGATAGCTCAGGAAAGACAGGTTTGATTCCTAGGTTGGGAAGATCCCCTGGAGAAGGTAATGGCAACCCACTCTGGTATTCTTGCCTGGGAAATCCCATGGACAGAGGAGCCTGACAGACTATAGTCCATGGGGTCACAAAGAGTTGGACACAACTGAGTAACTAAACAACAACAAAATCATCACTAATGGCTTCATGGCTAGAATTCTGGAGCTGGAGAGGGTCTCTGTTCAAGGCAGATGGAATTTGATAAGTTGTCCAGTCCGCACTGCACAGCCTCCAAGTCCCTTCACACTTCTTGCCCCCAGCTCCCTCAGTCCTCAAGAGTCCTTTCTTTCTGGGCCCCTGGTCACTCTCTTTTAGTATCACATTGAAACCACTTTTTATTCTGGCCACCTCAGCCTTAGGAGTTCTGAGTGCAGGGAGTGGACTCATAGCACACTGTGGAGCCGCCCGTTGGAGTCCTCTGAATGAACAGGCGCTTCCTAAGTTTCCTCCCCAGTCTTCCTAAGTTTCCTCCCCCTTTCTCTGCCTTACATCTCTTGCTGCTGATGTTTGCTCACCTGAATAAGTTTAACCTAGACTCCTCAATGGCACCCCACTCCAGTACTCTTGCCTGGAAAATCCCATGGACGGAAGAGCCTGGTGGGCTGCAGTCCATGAGGTCCCTAAGAGTCAGACACAATTGAGCGTCTTCACTTTCACTTTTCACTTTCATGCATTGGAGAAGGAAATGGCAACCCACTCCAGTGTTCTTGCCTGGAGAATCCCAGGGACGGGGGAGCCTGGTGGGCTGCTGTCTGTAGGGTCACACAGAGTCGGACACGACTGAAGTGACTTAGCAGCAGCAGCAGCAGCAGTAGCAGACTCCTCCAAGGGCGGTCTAGAACAGCAGGAGGGGAGGGAGCAGGGGAGAGCAGAGGACTGAGTCATTAATTCTGCCTGGGGAGGGGCCATGTGCACAGACCCCTGCAGGAGACCTCCCTGCAGAAACGGGACTGCCCCTGCAGGCCGCACACAGCCGATGACCCCCATCCCCTCCCTGAGTGCTGGCGCCTGTGGAGAACCGACCTCTGACTGCGTGGTGGATAAGCCTCCCTCTCTGCCAGCTCAACCTGTAGGCCTGTTACTACTTAATAATATTTTCAAACAGTTTTTAGAATTGGAGTATAGTTAAATTACAATGTTGTGTTAGTTTTAAGTGTACTGCAAAGTGATTATATATATATGTTTGGTTGGTCAAAAGGTTTGTTCAAGTTTTTCGTAAGATGGTACAGAAAAGCCCAAATGAACTTTTTGGCCAACCTAATATATAATACATATGTGTGTGTGTGTGTGTGTGTGTGTATCATTTTTCAGATTCTTTTCCATTTAGGTTATTACAAGACAGTCATAATTGTTGATTAAGGCCTGTACTCTTGGGAATGACAGGGAAGGGGTCTTTCCACTGGCTATTGTAGTCCTGCTCCCAACACTGGGCCTGGCTACAGTAGGGCCTCAAGCGATCTCTCTTGAATGAATATATCTCCTAAAATGTTTCTGTGTCCATTTCAATCTTCTTGTAGTCCCCAGAGTTGATGTTTCCTTTCCTCAAGAGTTCTACCCGCTCTTCCTTTTCAGGTTCTCATCCACCTGGTGGGTTGCATAGTAAGAAAACCTCCCCACCTCTCTACACCCCCTTTGCCAAACACAAGCCCATTTGTTTTAAGAGTGGTTTTGCAAAAATGACTTCAAGAAACAGGTGGCAACAAACCCAAGCCTTTCATCAACATCTGGGAATCTCACCTCTCGCGACCCTGGTCTCCTGGGTGGCCGCCCGTCCTGCCCCAGGCTCTCCAGGCGCTTTGTCCAGTCCAGTGAGAGCAGCGGTCACACTGGCTTGTTTCCTCTTCCATCTTTTGGATTAGCCTGGGAGCTCCACTAGAGACTTGGGTCCCCTGCGGCCTTTCTGTCTTCATTCTCATCAGAGCATGAAAACCTGCCAAGCTCATTTTCTCGCCCGGCTTTCAAGACCTCCTTGAGAGGACGTCCTGTGCCTTTGTGAGCAATACAAGTCCTGTGTGTGGGGGTTATTGGTTTTCTACGTAACCCGAGAGATACTGCTCTCTCTCTCTCTTTTTTCCTCTGGTCCTGGTCTATAAAAGATCACAACACATACCGTTCTTCATAATGACTATACCAATTCACATTCCCACCAACAGTTTAAGAAGGCTCATTTTCCTCCATACTCTCTGCAGCATTTGTCATCTGTAGGCTTTTGGATCATCTAGCTTCTCTGACTGGTGTGAGGTGGTACCTCATTGTGGTTTGGATTTGCATTTGTCTAATAATTATTGTCAAATCGCATTGTCTGATTTGTCTAATAATTTGATTTGCATTTGTCAAATAATTTGCATTTGTCTAACCATTTTTTCATGTGCCTGTCAAGCCATCTGAATGTCTTCTTTGGAGAAGTATCTTTTTATGCCCATTTATTGATTGGGTTGTTTGGTTTTTTTATTATTGCATTTAATGAGCTGTTTATATATTTTGGAAATTAAGTACTTATTGGTTGCATCACTTGCAGATATCTTCTGCCAGTCCATAGGTTGTCTTTCTGTTTTGGCTTTGATTTCCTTTGCTCTGCAAAAGCTTATAAGTTTGATTAGGTCCTGTTTGTTTATTTTTATTTTTTTCTATTGCCTTGGGAGACTGTGCTAAGAAAACATTGGTACAATTTATGGGTTTATGTCAGAGAATGTTTTGCCTATGTTCTCTTCCAAAATGTAACCTTTTCAGGAGATAGAGTTCTTACAGAAGTAGTCACGTTAAAATGAGGTCATTACAGTGGGCTATAATCCAATGTGACTGGTGTCCTTATGAAAAGGGAAATGTGAACACACAGACAAACGCCCAGAGAGAATGCCGTGTGAAGATGAAGGCAGACACTGAAAGCAAGGAAGGCCAAAGATGGCCAACCAACCAGCAGAAGTTGCAAGAGAGACAGGCAGCAGAGTCTCTGTCACAGCCCACAGAAGAAATTAACCCGCCAGCACCTTGGTCTCAGACTTCTAGCCTCCAGAACTGTGACAAGACATTTCTGTTAAGCCCCCCAGTTTGTGGTACTTTGTTACAGCCACAGAAAACTGATAGAAATGTTCTTGTGAGCCCAGACACTGAACATTTGGAAATAGCAAAAGGATTTCTGTGGTCACTACTTCACACCTCCTTCTGAGATTGCATCTCTTTCCTTTGCTGCTGCTGCTGCTGCTAAGTCGCTTCAGTAGTGTCCGACTCTGTGCGACCCAATAGACGGCAGCCCACCAGGCTCCCCCATCCCTGGGATGCTCCAGGCAAGAACACTGGAGTGGATTGCCATGTCCTTCTCCAATGCATGAAAGTGAAAAGTGAAAGTGAAGACGCTCAGTCGTGTCCGACTCTTAGCGACCCCATGGACTGCAGCCCACCAGGCTCCTCCGTCCATGGGATTTTCCAGGCAAGAGTACTGGAGTGGGGTGCCATTGCCTTCCTTGTCATTTATATTCAAATATCATTTACTGAGCATCTACTATAAGTGAACAGTTTTCTTTGGGGATATTAGTATTCCCTGGAAAAGGAGATGGCAACCCACTCCAGTGTTCTTGCCTGGAGAACCCCATGGACAGAGGAACCTGCTGGCCTACAAGTCTATAGGGTCCTAGAGTCGGACACGAATAACTCTAAACCTCATACATCTACTAGATGAGGAAGAACTGAAGTTTAGTGAGCTTAAGAGACTGAGTGGTTTAAACACAACATTGTGAATCAACTATGAAGAAAATTAAAAAAATAATAACAATAGAAATAATAAAAGAGATTGAGTGGGGTCACCTATCCAGGAAATAGAAGCACCCAGGTTAGAATCCAGATCTCTTGTTTCTAAATCCAGGGCCGTGCTAACTACTGAGCACAAATTTAGGGCCCTCCTCCACCCCATCTGCCTTTGGCTTATTTGAAAATATGAACCACTTGGAGTGGGAGCCTCCTGCCAGCATTCTCAAGGCGAGAACGAGAGTCCTTGAAGTGATGCCTGCAGCCCTGTGGCACAGATGCCACCCCTGCCGGTGCTGAGTGCCCCTGGGCAGGGCTGCCGGAGCTGCCCAGACAATCACCTGCATCCCACTCACCTGATGGGCCTGTTACAGATGGAGCAGTCTTTGGGCAGAATAATCTTTTTTCCTGGTTTCAAATGCAGTGGATATTCCTTCAGAGCATTTAAAAGTGCAGAGAAGCACACGGAAGGAAACACGCCTCCATTTAGGTTTCATCCTGAAGGTCCTGAATCTAGGTGTGTGTGGTGTGCGCTGCGTCTTCCGTAGGGGTTATGTTTCCAGTTTGGATGGGGGATATGTAAAAGAGCCTTCAAGTTGCTTGGAAGCCCAAAGGCCAAGGGGGAAAAAAACACGTTTTTCTCCTTGTGTTCAAAAAAATAGTTACAGATGGTGTGTTAAGTCACTTTAGTCGTGTCCAACTCTTTGGCTCCCCATGGACTGTAGCCACCCAGGCTTCTCTGTCCATGGGTTTTCCAGGCAAGAATACTAGAGTGGGTTGTCATTTCCTCCTCCAGGGAATCTTCCCGACCCAGGGATTGGGTCGAGTCTTAGTTCTCCTGCATTGACAGGCAGGTTCTTTACCACTAGCACCACCTAGGAAGCCCCTTAGTTACCAGTGGTGGCAGCCAAATTCTAGGTGGAATAGGGGAAGAGCAGGCGGTGAAGACCATGGATGGGTGAAGGGATTCCCCCCCCCCTTTTTTTTTTCTAAGCAATGTAGTTGAATTCAGGTTAATTACATACTGCAGGCTTCCCTGGTGGTTCAGCAGTAAAAGAATCCACTTGCCAATGCTGGAGATGCTTGTTGGATCCCTGGGTCAAAAAGGTCCCCTGGAGAAGGAAACGGCAACCCAGCCCAGTATTCTTGCCTGGAGAATCCCCATGGACAGAGGAAAGAGACTCAACAAGGACAACAAATTACATACTAGGCTAATGAGTAGTGTGAATCCATTGTGTGTAAATCCCTTCACGTCCCTTCCACCTCCCTTCGCCTCCCTACAATTCGCTCAGGTTGAGGATGTTGTTTTACATTCTGCCCAGCTGTTTTCTGGGATTTGTGGTTGTTCTGTGGATGTAGAAACATGATGTGTGTGTGGACCAGCTCTCTGTCTGAGTCTCAAATGCCCACGAGGTCATGCAGGTTGACTGCCCAATGTTGGGGTTGCTTCAACCCCATACGCTCCAGCTCTGGGTCTCTGTGTCAGATGGGATAGGTACTGAGTGTCTGCCTACATCTTGCTGTGTGGCTTCTGTGTTATGAAGCAAAGCCAGGAAGCAGTAGATTTTTCTTAATCTGGTCCATCTGCTCTATGAATAGTGCCCATTTCTCCCAGATTCTGGGTTTGTTGTCTGTTAGTCTTCACTTTAGGGATTGTTGTGACTCTTGGTCTTTTTCTATCTTCTAGGCATGTTAACAGCTAGTTGGGCGAGGCTGCTCCTAACTGATGCTCCTAACCAGATGCCCTTCAGCCTGGAAATCCAATCCCAAAGTTCTTGCCCTTCTCTTCTCAGTCACTGCAGCAGCCTGAGACAGCCACACACACCGCCCCACCTCGCCAGATCTGTCTCTCTGTTTACAGCCTCCTTCTCATGTAACCATGTCCTAACCTTTCTCTTCTTCATCCTCCTCCTCCTTGTTATTTTGCTTGCAGATAGTATAGTTTGGTGGTTAAGGAATTAGACTTTAACAACAGACATTTCCCAAGTGTGTGACTTGAGCAAGTTTCTTAGCTTCTCTGGGTTTTGATTTCCACACTGCAGGATAGGAGTCGTCGCAGAATTACTGTGCTCACAAATATGAAGGGCGTACGTTGCGTTTCAGTGCTGCCGCTCCTGGCACCCAGGACCCCTTTACCTCCTCAGTCTTGCCCTGAGCTTACTGTGCCAACTTCAAACCCGGGGTCACCCCTCCTCTGTTTCTGAGTTGCCCAGAGTTGCTGTTGAAACTGATGAGTGTTGGTGATTGCATCCAATAGTGGTTCATGCCTGGAACCTCAGTGGCAGTTCTATTAATTCCTTATTAATACACTGTTTTAGTCTGTGACACTCCCGACATGTTTCTTGCCCTCTGAATGCTAAAAACATCGAAGACTTGCTGTGAATTCTCTCATCTTTCCCTCCAGACACCTGCTGTGCATCCCTTCTTGCCACTTCAGCATTTTTAAACGTCTTTAGCCATCTTCTCTCCTTACATCTGCCTGTTTGGATTCTCAGTGCACTGATGGGGTTGCTTCTTGATGTAACAATAGATGAGGCCATCACAGGTGGTTCCATTATCTTTCCCACTTAACAGAAAGTCTGGAGGTCAGGAGCCACACCACCGCTTAAGGCTGCTATCCAGGCCCTGGGCTCTTTGAGCTTATTATTTTGCCCTCCTTGGTGTGTGGATTTCATTCTCATAGTTGCAAGTTACTATGACATCTTATTTTAGATAGGAAGAAGGGGGAAATGTAGAAAGAAGCATTCTACCTAAGTTTTTTTTTTTTTTTAATCTGTAAAACAGTAGATTTCTCAGGACCCAGTAAATTTGCTTACACTTCTTATTGGCCAGAAGCATGTTATATGGTTATCATAGGCTTCTAGAGTCTAGGAAGTAAAAACTTTTAGCTGGGTTCATGACACCTTAAAAGTAGTGGGTCCTTGTGCCAAGAGAAAAAAAGGGGAGAGCAGAGACTAGGTAGACTGCAAGCAGGTGCTGTACCTTTAATCCTAAGACTGTGTCAGAGAGGAGAGAGGATTGATTAGCAGGGCCAGGGGGAAGGAGAGGAAGTGAGGGGGAGGCAAGTCTGCCAGAAACCCAGATAACATAATGACTGGCATTAAGAGTTTGCTGCAATAACAACACATTCTAATAATAATTGTTTTCAGCAGTCCCCGTGTCAAATGAATTCATAAAGGTGAATATTTGCTGAAGAAGTTACGTGTGTCAATATGGAGCTAATCTTAGAAATAATGCAGCAATAACTCAAATTGAAATCTTTTAAAATGGTCTCTTGACATCAGACTCTGTGCTGTATACACAGGCATGTGGTGGCCTCTTCTTTCTTTGCTGCTTCATTTTCTTGTAAAGTTGCGCCAGCCAGAAGCCGATGTGCGGCACCCATTTCCAATGAGTGGGAACATTTGTGCGGGGTCACTGTGCAGAGTGACTCTAAGGCCCGGGCTGGGGGCTTCTGCTAGGGGAGCAGCAGACAGCCAATTGGCTCTTTTAAAGAATTGACAGTATTTCCTGTGAAAGTTAAAAAAAAAAATCACCCCGCTATTGTCTCTAGGGCTGCTGGACTTTAGGGCACGGGAAATCGAAAGGATTTGTAGAAAATAGCAGGGCTGTTTGTGAAACCGGTTGTCATAACAACAGGGTGCAGCGGCAGTTACAAGGGAAGTGGCGATGGGCCAGGCGATCACAAGGAGGTACCATTCAGGCTTCAACATCTCCATAAACAGCAGCCATGTTTGACCACAAGGCCACAAAACATTATTACGTCCAAGGATCGCTTTTCAAGGACAGTCAGCGTAGCAGGCAGGCTCAGATTTGCTTGCTGGGAGATAAATGATGTGAGTGCCAACACTCACAGTCACAACCCCGCCTGGGAGCGTGGCTTCTGGTAGACTGTGTGCAGAGGATGTGCCAGGCCTTGTGTGTTCGGTACCTAGTGCTGTTACCCCATTTTACAGATTGGGGAAGTTAGGGAGGTGAGGCACCTTGCCCAAGGGCTGCACATCAGGTTCTCTTGGGGAACCTAAAATAAAGCCTGCACCCCAGCCCTGGGGCTTCAGATACGGTAGGCGGGTGGGGCCAGAACTCCTGCACATTTAATAGCTTCTTTAGGTCCGCAGTGAGTGGCATTCCCCTGTCAGTGGTGGGGCCAAGATCCTGCATTTCTAATAAGCTCCCAAGTGATGCTTGGACCTCTCATACAGAAGGGAGATTCTAGATCAGAGGCTGGGAAAACTTCTGTGAAGAGTCAGATGGTAAACGCTTCAGGCTAAGTGGGCCACTGATCTCTGTTGCAGCTTTTCAACTTTGCTGTTTTTAGCACTGGAGCTGCCAAAGGAAAAGATACATACATTAGTGAGCGTGGCCATGTACCAGTGCTCACTCCTGTGATTCTGAGGCTGAGTCAGGTTTAGGAGCCAGTGTCTTTCATTCCAAAGGCAGAGTGGAAGGGAGAAAAGAACAAAGTTTGCGGCTCCTGGTCCTCGCCCTCAAGCACACCTCTGGCAAGCTGAACACATACAGTAAGCCCTGAAACAATGTTTGTGGAATGAGCAAATAAATGGGATTAAGTGCTTTTCTCACCTGGAAGGCAGTTTTGAAAGACTAGTAAGGTGTCCCTGACACCATTAGGTCATTAAGGTATTAGGTATCTTATATGCAGCTTCCCCAGTGGCTCAGTAGTAAAGAATCTGCCTGCCAAGCAGGAACAGTGACAGACTTTATTTTCTTGGGCTGCAAAATCACTGTGGACAGTGACTGCAGCCATGAAATTAAAAGGCACTTGATCCTTGGAAGAAAAGCCGTAACAAACCTAGACAGCGTATTAAAAAGCAAAGGCATTACAAAGGTTTGTCTAGTCAAAGCTATGTTTTTCCAGTAGTCATGTATGGATGTGAGAGCTGGACCATAAAGAAGGCTGAACGCTTTCGAACTGTGGTGTTGGAGAAGACTCTTGAGAGTCCCCTGGACTGTAAGAGTATCACACCAGTCAATCCCAAAGGAATTCAACTCTGAATATTCATTGGAAGGACTGATACTGAAGCTGAAGCTCCAAGCTCCAGTATTGTGGCCACCTCATGTGAAGTGCCAACTCACTGGAAAAGATCCTGATGCTGGGAAAGATTGAAGGAAGGAGGAGAAG